>JAHWXV010608397.1:0-10159 GCA_024586415.1 Phrixothrix hirtus | reverse complement strand
TGTGTGTGTGTGTGTGTGTGTGTGTGTGTGTGTGTGTGTGTGTGTGTGTGTGTGTGTGTGTGTGTGTGTGTGTGTGTGGCTGTGAGCACAACTCTAAAAGTTATAGCTAAACAAAATATTACATTTCAGTTTGTATCTATCAGAGTACGCGACTGTAGCAATTTCATTAAGATCGGATAACCAGAAGTGCCACTTTATGTAGTCACTGTTTTTGAAATTTTCTCGAAATCGGTTCTAACAACTTTTTTAAATTGACTATATATCTTAGACATTTAATAGCCATTCATAGAATCTAGGCGGTTTCCCAAAAAATTTTCTGTAAATCGATTAACCGGAAGTACCTTTACCGTTAATTCTCTGAATAAAATAATTAATTTTGAGGTCACAATCGCCTTTGTGTGATAAATTATGAATTTAGTTAAAAGTAAATAATCGGAAGTACCACTTTGTTTCTGCCATTTTAAGATATATTCCGAATTTTTCGTTTTTCGCGGTTTTCTTGAATCAGCACTAGTGTTTTCTTTTAAAACTTAGTATATTTCTTAGCTACTTAATTCCGTTTTATATAAACCAAGGGGTTTCTCTAATGAATCTTTGAAAATCAAGTGACCGGAAGTACTTGGAGTATTAGTTATGAACAACGCTTCTTAATGACTAATCATCATATAAAAATAGAAAATTATATTTAAGTTTTCTATGTTCTGTACGTTAGACGTCAAGAATTTAGTTAAATCATTTAACTGGAAGTAGCACTTTATTCTTGCGATTTTTAAGTTTTTGTGCGATTTTCTCGAAAACAACTATGTCTTTAATGTCCTTTTACGTAAGATTAGCGGTTTTTCTGAAAAAAAGCATTGAAGCGAGTTATCAGAGAAAATCTTTCGCGCAGTGTTTTGCGTGTCCAGCAACTTGGATAGGTTATCGTTCCAATTATCATTCCCAAAATAATATTTTAACGGTTTGTGAAGATTTGCATATTAGTGTTTTGTCTTGCAGCACATTTTGTAATTGGGTTAAGGAAGTTTTTCCCAAAAATAATCAAAAAGTTTGTTGTGCAATTATTCTATTGTGTTTTAATTCAATTTTACCTAAAATTTGTTAATTCGGGCATTTGCCACCCGATTTAGTCCGAATTAGACTAGTTTTATTGCATTCATCTGTTTATAAAGTAAAGTAATCAACAAAGGTTACTGTAAAATATTACCATTCGATTTTGAAATATTTTGCATGGAACAAATACATCCATGGTTCTTAATTTTGTTTTTGTATGATCTGTGTGGGCATGTTGTGTTAACGTAATGTCGGCCAAGTTCATACGTAAATTTCAAATTTTTGTCTTCCGGCTACGTGTAAATCTCACAATTTAGTAATATGACGAATTTTGGGTTTTACTTTAAAATTCCAAGCGAATGGGTTTGAATTCATTTTACTTACTTTAATACTTCGCCATTCTTTCTTATAAAAGTCCGGTTATGCTTTTCGGTGTAATTAGGAGCTTTTAAAATTAAACCTTAATTTTAATTCACTTAAATCTAAAAATAACTTAATGTGGATCATTGGTTGGTATTGAAAGAGGTCAGTTCCTAGAAAATATTTTATTGCAGTTCCTGCAACTTTGTGTTTGATAACAAATGCATTTCGAGATATATGAATGATATGTAGTTGAAATAATAATGTATCTGGACGTAATTTCTTCAGTGGTTGTCAAAAGGTGGATGTTTTTTCTTTTTTCGAAAATATGCTACATTTTATTTCATTACGTTGTTATCGATATCGTTGGCTAACAAAACTATCTGTAATTCGCCATGTATAGAAGTACTAGATAACTTGTTTTTCTTCAAACCACTAGTAGATTTATAGACCCAGGTTGCATTT
The DNA here is from genome assembly GCA_024586415.1 of Phrixothrix hirtus. Taxonomy (NCBI): domain Eukaryota; kingdom Metazoa; phylum Arthropoda; class Insecta; order Coleoptera; family Phengodidae; genus Phrixothrix; species Phrixothrix hirtus. The sequence continues at coordinate 8,284 of JAHWXV010608397.1, read as the reverse complement.
TAGTTCTAATTTTGTGTGGAATGCTTATGTCGGCTTTATATAGAAGGCAATATCGATGTTATTAAGAGAGTGGGGGTAACTGAGACCTCACTTCTGTCAACAATAGAAAATAAGGAGATATAAAGGCAAGGCCGGATCTGGAAAGGGATTCAAAGGTAGGGACGAATGAAAATACTATCCTGACGTTTAACTCAGAGGAAATGTGTCCGTATGTTCAAAAACCCATTCGAAACCTGAATCAGAACAGGCACACGGTTTTAAACTGGGAAAACCTTTTCTTATAGTATAGTAACGCAAGATAATATTAAACAATGGAGACATCTAGAAAATTACAATAGAAGTTGTGTTTGACAAAATCAAAAATTACGGAGCAAAAATTATCGGGAAAGACCTTTAAATACATCTTTTTCTCAGTGCCCGAGTTGTTTAAAATTTGTCCCTTTTAAAGAAGTTTCCTTCATCATTTTCAGTTTTGTTAAACATTAGTATCTATTGTAGGTTTCTAGATGTCTCAATTATTTAATATTGGAAAAGTGTGCTCTGTATTACAATATTATAAGGAGGGGAGTTTAAAGTCATCTCACGAGATGGCGTTATGGTTAACACTAGGGTCTAGCATTATGGAGATTCTGAGCTTAATCCTCTTTGTCTCAAGTTGACATTATGAGTACGAGGATGTTTCATTAACTATATCGCAAACAAGGAATAGAATAGTTGTGGTTAACGAAATGTATATTTGCTTTCTCACGTAACCATCCAAATATTTAAACAACTGCCTCATCGCTCAATGGGTATTTTGACTGCTGTATGAGCTAATTGCTAACCTTAGCTTTTAATACTTCATCGCAGTATAATCGTTGACCGCCCTGGGGTATCTTTTCGTTCAGATTTGCTTTATTCTTGTCCGTTGAAATGCCCAGAGGATACGTTAACTTTACTTCATTGATCACTAGAATGTTTCCATTCAATTGTATACTGTAATATTAGAGAAATAATTAGTTATATAAACTATTACAATTAGAACGGGAATCTTCTTGGATGCGAGTCCTTTAGGTTTTAAAAACAATTCACCGCGGGTTGCTCTTGCACTGTTTGTAAATGTATTTACCATGTTTTCTTATATGAAAAGACCGGTGTCTGAAGTTTTTGTCCAAGTACGCAATGCGGTAAAGATCTTTAGATTTGCTGAAGTTCCGCGAATAGCCGCAATTTTGTAGCATGTTTTAATCGCGAAATCTAAACAGATAAAAATATGTGGAAATACTTAATATATTACGTAGATATGCAAACATGCGGCAACAAATTGTTCTTTAAAGTACAATTACATTCACAACAGGTACAAGTTTTTCGCTAGTATGAATGTGCAATCTATTAAATTGCTCTTCATTATATACTTATAATAAATAAATAAATTCCCTACCAAATAATCATATAGCGTACGAAAGCAACTACGATGAGAACATTTGAATGGTTTTTCACCAGTATGAATACGTAGATTAATTGTCAATATGCTTTTTTCGGTACATCTACAATCAGTTGTATAATTAAAAGTATACGCATCGCAAGCAATTAACCTAATTTTTATACACTTTTAATTTTCTTACGCTTAACGTAAACAGATGTAACTATCTACGATCTTCATATGTTGGTACTACTTTTTATTTGTTTCGACGTCTTTATTCAACTTAATTGCGACTCGGACTTTTAGTTCATTTCCTTGTAACATAAACTTTTACATTCTTTTATTACAACCTCCAGCTGTGTTCATACCTGAATAAACCATTTATCCTTTGTTACTCCTGAAATTTTATTTTTTAGACGTAAATTGTTTTCTTACAGGAATATACGAGTGACTTTCGAAATTTATTTTACATTCGTTCCTTTAGAATCCTATTTGGTCACGGATCTCAATTTTCGTGTTGAGTAACGAATTTCAACCTTCGATGCATCGAGTATTCAGTATTTACGAGTGTTCAACATTCAGCGTTCTTGCTAAAGATCATTTACTTGTTTCTTAATATTTTAAATACACCTATTATTGACTATACACTCATATCGTCGTCCTGAGTATATGGCAAGCTATACAAAGGCGATAGCATCATTCAATGTCGAACTACGGGCGAGTAGACGACGTAGCGACCTAGATCTTTCTTTTGTCCTTCCCTTATATGAAGCAAAACGATTGCAATAACTACATCCCTTATGACAGATCCACAACCCAGACTAACGAGCAAGCCGGCCAGACAAATTTGACTATCCTTTGTATATGCTACTACTTTTGACTATAAACTACCATCCGTGCAGTCTGATCAAAAATCATGTAACAAGTTCTTCATCTATAACTGTGGGAATTCTAGATTGGAGATTATTGAGATCTGACGGTAGAATTTTATTTTTTGGGAGATTTGTATACCGAAAAGATGTTACAAATTAAATCGTTGATTTGAATTTGAACTCTAACAATTTTTGCTAATGAGGTATTTGTACCAAATAATATCTAAATAGATATGGCACTAATTGTTTTGTGAATAAGAACCACTACACCACCTCCGCGGTTGTTAGTCTGACTCTTACCCTAAATGTTATATCGATTCATCTATAAAATGATCGGCTGTATTCAGATACGTTTACGTTTCGGAAATCACAAGCACGGAAATGTAGTAATGCTGGAAGAATAGTTTCAGGTCGTTAAATTTGTATTTAACGCCGCTACCATTCGACGTAGCGCATTTTCACTTTAAAAGTTCTGGTAATACTTTGGATAACATTTTTTTAATAATTATAGTTATTTTACTATTATATCTGCAGCAGTTTTTATGGTAATATGGGAATGAAGCTTCTTTATTCAAAAGATATGACAGTTTATTTTCCTTTTGTTTTGAATTACTACACAAAAAACAAAACATTGTAACCATATAAAACCATAACCTCACACCTCCCTTTGCAAAATAAATGGTAATTGCCAAAATTAAATTAATGAGTTAATATCTATCTCGTGCACGTCTTACTCTAGTTGATCTTCTAAGAACTGGAGTAAGACTTGCATTAACAATAGTAGAATCATTAACATTTCTATTTGAAATTAAATTATCATTCCTAGAAATATTTGACAGGGAAAAATTTGTACTAGAAGCATATCATCTATTTATAAGATAAAACGTCTACCAAACAGGTATTTATAAAATTTTCGTACGTCAAAGATAATACTATAAGCTTCTTTGTCTATTTGCGAATATTTTTGTTTAGTTTTTGTTAATGTTTGTAATATGAATTGTATTGGGCGTTTAGTACCATCTGAAAATTGATGTGGAAGAACTGCACCCACTGCGTACGAGCTAGCATCCGATGCAAGAATTAGCGGTAATTTAGGATCGTAATGATATAAAACGTCATTTTTTTGCATTTTTCTTTTTATCGAAATAAAAGTATTTTCAGATTATTTTGTCCAACAAAAGGGACCGTTGCTCTGTAATAAATAATTTATAGAACGCACAATGTTACTTAAGTTCTTAAAAAAACGACCGTAATAATGAACCAAACCTAAAAATGTTCTTAGTTCAGTTTTATTTGTAGGTCTCTTCATTTCTTGAATTGCGTCTATTTTGACTTTCACTTTTCTTATTCCTGTTTCATCAATTGACCTTTTCATGAACACACATTTGTTTGAATTAATTTTTAAACCATGTTCACACAATTGTTTCAAAACTAATTCCAATCTATGTAAATGACTTTCATCATCCGACCCTCTTATCCTGATGTCATCAATAAAAGCCTTTACATACGGAATTCCCTGTAAAATATTTTCTATATTTCGCTGCCAGATTGTTGGTGCACATGCAACTCCGTATATTAAATGAGTACATTTATACAAACCTTTATGAGTATTTAACGTGAGTAAATGTTGATCATCTGGATGCACTTTCATATTTAAATACGCTTGACTAATGTCGATTTTTGAAAATGATTTATCCCCAGCCATGCAGGAGAAAAGTTCTTCTGTAGTTGGTAAAGGATGATCATCAATTTCTAAATGTGGATTAATTGTTACTTTAAAATCTCCCCAAATGCGCATTCCATCTGACGCTTTGACAACGGGAACGATAGGAATGCTCCAGTCACTTGTGTTAACCTTTACTAAAATACCTTGTGAAACGGAAAAATTCTAGGTCCTAAAGCTACATCATACAATAGTTGAATAGAAATTTCAAAAAAGGAAAAATGATTTCGAATTCTAGGTCATGTAAACTTTCAAGATCTACAATATTTATGTCAATTACAGTTAGCTGTTGGCTTACCAAATAAAATCGAAGATGAAGATTTAAGGTGCGAAATTTGCTTACAAATGAAATGACAAATTTAAAATTTAAACACAACTGAAGAAGAGCAAATGATATACTTCACATAGTATACAGATGTAAATGGATTAATTACTCAAACAGGTTATGAAGGTGGAAGATGTTTTGTTTCTTTTATTGACGATTTTAGTAAATTTTGCGTTTGTATACTGCACCAAACAGACAAATGAAGTTTTGATTGATTTATTGAATATATAAAATTAATCCAAAATCAAACAGATAAGAAAATAAAAGAGATTCATTATCCTAATGGACGAGAATATATAAACAAAGACTTCTTTAAATTAGCAAGAGCAAAAGGTATATATTTAAGAAGTGGTCCACCACATACGCATGAATTAAATAGTGTTGCAGAAAGGTATAACAGAACCATCATGAATAGAGCTCATTGTTTACTTTCTGAAGCAAAAATTGATAAAAAGTTATTGGTCAGAGTACATATACACTGCTGTATATATTAGAAATCGATTACTTGCTAACACAAGAATGAGAAAAACTCCATATGAAATATTTTTCAATAAAAAACCCGACGTGTTAAATTTGCATCTATATGGAAGTATAGCACTTGTAAGGATACTTGAAGAGTGTTGGTCATCAAAACTAGATTCAAAGGCCGCCAAAGGTATTTTAATAGGTTACACAGATACTGGTTACAAAATTCCAATAAATAATATACTAATCGAAAGCCAACATGTACAATTTATTGAAATGGATACAAAATATGTTAAATTCAAAGATAACGCGAGTGCAGAAAATACTCGAGAACAGATGGAAAATGCTAGTTTGGATAAAACTATAGAAAAGAAAGAAATTACACCTGAAATGAGGGAAGACAACATTGGAAGTGAGGAGGTGACAAACTCAATACGTAATAAATGGAAAACAACTTTACCAAAACGATTTGATGAGCATGTAATGTACGTGAACTGCTCAAATGTATGTATTTCTTGAAGTTATGAAGAAGTTATTAATTGTTCTGAATCCAGGAAGTGGAAATAAGGAGATTAGGAGTTTGGAAGAAAATAAAACCTGGTTATTAGTTGATGAACCTACAAACAAAAATATTATTGATGTTAAATGGATTTGTAAAATTAATTCAGATGGCAAATATAAAGCAAGTGTTGTGGCTAAAGGTTTTCAGCAGCTATATCAAGAAAATGAAGTACTGTACTCGCCTGTAGCAAAAATGAATACATTAAAAATCTTTGTACCAGTTCCTTGCAACAAGAACTGGAAGATTGAACAGATGAACATTCAAACTGCCTTTTTAAATGGAAAAATTAAATAAGAAGTTTACATCTAGTCTACAGATGGTTATGAAATTAAACCAAACAAAGTATGCCTTTTAAGAAACTCTCTGTAAGGATTAAGAGAAAGTCCCCGCGATAGGTATGAATGTTTTCATGATTTTGTGTCGAGCATAAAATTCAAAAGATCAAATTTTGACTGTTGTCTAAATATAGGAAATATAATCAAAACCGAATATACATCATCTTATATGTGGTTGATTTGTTAATTATCAGTCCTGACGAAAAAGTGATTCAAAAATTTAAAGGAAAGTTTAATCAAAAATTCTATATGAAAGACTTCGATCAAGCAAAACAATATTTAGGAATTGAAATTTAATACCATCCCTATGAAAAACAAATAATCTTGAGCCAACAAAATTACATTGAAAGTCTTGTAGAAAAATTTGACATTAAAAAGTCCAAAAACTTTGATACGCCAATGGAAATGAATTTAAAATTAGAACCAGCATAAAGTATAAAAGTATATATAAAATACAGGAATCTTTATTATATATAGCGAATGGAACTCGACAGGATATATCTTTTCCAGTGAATTATTTAAACCGTTATCAGAATAATTATCGTAACTCGCATTTTAAATATGCGCTACGCGTTTTAAAATATTTATATTGTACTCGATCTATTAAACTTATCTATAATTCAAGATATAGTGAAGCAATGGATGCCTTTGTTGATGCAGATTGGGCTCCAGACATAATTGACAGAAAGTCTACTACAGTGTCTTTGAAAATTCCATATTATGGAGATCAATTAAACAAAATATTGTCTCTAGAGCTTCAACTCATGCCGAATCTACGCCCTTGCAGATTTTGTTGAAGAAATTATACCGATCAAAGGAATTTTAATGGAACTTGGAGTGATAATAAAAGATCCTATAAAAGTTTATGAAGACAATAGTGGTACTATTGCTTTATCAAAGAACGGAAAATTTTCAAAAAATTCTAAACACATTGATGTTAGTTATCATTTCGTTCATGACTATGAAAAAAAGAAATAAACAATGTTCAAAAGATATCCACTGACGACCACATTGCCGATATACTTCCAAATCATTAGCTAAAATAAAGTTTCAAAAATTGCGAACTTTATTGGGCTTAGAATATTCTGTTGATAAAATAAAAAATAATGGTCATTAATGATTCTGCTATCTTATATTTGAATTTGTAATGTTTTATTTATGTTTAAATGAGTTATCTTTTTGTTAAATAGATAGAAAATCAAGGAGGTGTGTTGAAAATATGATTTTGTATCACCATGTATACATACACAACCTTTTTATAACATTGTATATATACTAAACGATCATAAATCCGAAAATAGTCGAATACAGGTAAGTTCGTGGATTAGCGTTCACGATCCATGTTATCATTATTTAATTCAAATAAATAAATAAATTTTTAACAAGTACTTATTTATTGTATACTGTTAAATATCCTTTTCAACAGTATCAAGAAAAATATTCTAACAGTTGTTTTACGTCATGGTATAGATTTAAAATTTCATCTACATTGTCTTCTACATAAAAATTTTCCTCAGAACAAGCAACTGTATTAACAGTCCTTATATTTTGAGGTTTAGTACAATTTAAAATTTTTGAGCAAACCTTTTTAAGGTGTCTCTTATGTGGCAGTATGAACAAAATAACTTCGCTTTATCACATTTATTAGCCAAATGTGGTTCACTACCACAACAAAAACATGCTTTCAATTTTCCAGGAACAGTGTTGCCTGTTGCCCCCATTTTTTTAAATTTTCTTTGTTTATTTGGTACGTTGACATACTTCACTGATGTCGAACCTATGTTTGCATTTCACAATTGCATTTTGGCAGCATCACTCATCGACACATCCATGCTTCTAGCCTTTTTAATTGCAGTTTTCATTATAAGCCCTGGTATTTCCAGGAATCTGCTTCGAACAATTTGTTTCTGATACCAAAGACAAATTGATTTCGTATGGATTTTCTAAATGTTTTTCAAACTTGCAAGTAACGACTAACTTTTATAATGTAGTTACGAATTCTTAAATTGTTTCGTCTTCCTTTTGTACACGTTGTCGAAATTTAAAATTTTCCACCATCTCCAATGGCTTAGTATTTTTTAAAATTTCAACAATTTCTTCAATATTTTTACTTGTAGGATCATTCTGTTCCAGTTGACCGCATAATATGTCATAAGCTTCATGCCCCATAAAATGTAGTAGATATTGTACTTTCATCGTATCTAGAACTTTGAAAACAGTAACCGCGCCTTATAACCTTTGAATTTACCTAGCCCAAGAATACTTTCCTGTGTCAAACATTTCTGTTGTAAAATTAGTTTGTATTACAGTTTCTACCATTGTAATTGCAATATTTAACAGTAATAAATGTTTATATTTGTAATATTTTCTATTGTACGTGAACTACTCCTTTCTAGTCGCCAGTTATTGTATCTGCAGCAATTTATATGGTAATATGGGAATGAAGGTTCTTTATTCAAAAGATATGACAGTTTATTTTCCTTTATTTTCCATACATATAACGAATTTGTGATCATAAATTAGACGAAAGTCATTGTCAAATATTGAAAGACGAATATATATATATATATATATATATATATATATATATATATATATAG
>JAHWXV010608202.1:0-17204 GCA_024586415.1 Phrixothrix hirtus | reverse complement strand
ATATATATATATATATATATATATATATATATATATATATATATATATTTAATCTACATGTGATAGAATTGCTCTTTATACACTATGCTTGTAACTATTTACGCACTCTATTATTTATGTATGACGTCGTATATCGCTATGCGATCTGTTGGATTAATAAATATATTTTTATTATTGCTATCGCTAGCGATACACAGATATTTACATGTGACAGCACACAGTGGGGAAAATTATCTAGAAACCGGGTATTTGAAGAAAAAATAAAATTTATCATTTTCTTAATATCCTAATATATAAGAAAACATATTTAAATATTTTTATCAATCTTATTTTAATATTTAAATTACTGCCTGAAGTGGTATTAAAAGAGTGCCAGGAATCCTGTGCTTTGAAAAATTTAAAAGAAAATATATGTTAATTTTCTATCGCACCAGTAAACCCTAAACAACGACATGTATTACAATTATTTCAATTGTTTTCAAAATGTTTATAAATGGCGAACCAGTACAGTGACTTGGTCCACACCAGATTAACTAGAAATTCCAATATCTTGCTTTAGAAGATCAGGGGCCATAACATATGGGAGTCACCAAAAATTATTATTACTATTTATTACTGTAAAAAAACTTCGGTTTTGGTTCATGAACTTTTTGTTTTCTTAAAAATAGAATTTAGAAATCCGATAGTCTTTTAAATTAGTGACTTTTATAGCCATTAATCAAAACAATTGAAAGAATTATATTAACGCATAATCGTTCTTTTGAGTTTATCGCAGTGACAAATAATGAAAGATAGAAAATTAATATATATTTTCTTTTAAATGTGATTATTTTTCAAAGCAATGTATAGAATCGCTGGATTCCTGGCACTCTTTTAATACTACTTCCAGCAGCAATTTAAATATTAAAATAAGCTTGATAAGAGTGTATTAAGAAAAAGATAAATCATTGGAATTGATTATCTGATAAATTTTATTTTTTCTCCAAATGTCCGGTTTTTAGCTAATTCGTCCTACTGTGCGACGAGACTGTTAAGAAATAAAGGTGGTCTTGTAGACCAAACTTAATGTCAAGGTAGTGAAGTTGTTTATCGTATTACTTATTAAGTTATCATTAATTAAGGTGTAAAAAAATCTCCTTATAACTTTGCGTTTTTATGATATTACAGTAGCTCAGGAGGGTAAATAATTATGAGCGGCAATGTATGTATGGTTTTAAATATTCCACGATGATGAGTTCTAATCAAAAAAACAGCAATCACGGCATTTTGAGACGTTTTGGCAAAGGAAAATCATGCGGTTTTCTTTACTATACGATGTTTTATATCTATTGGCATACTTCCAAATTCTGTGTACACAGTTTTTTAAAATCTAAATCGCTTTAGATATGTGTATTGTAGCTTTCTATGGTTTTAAGGTTACATCTAATAATTTTCAGATTGTTGGTAAATTTATTGAAATTATACCTGAATTTGATCAATTATGATGTTTTAAATATAAAACATTAAACTATCTATGCTTAAATTGTAAAATTTTAATAACCTCCTCTATTTTGCATAAAGTTAAGTTTTTGCATCTAATAAAAAATAAACAATTACTAACCAACATATTTTGATTACTTGAAGGTTATTTTACATTGACATTGTACATAAATTTATTCTGTAGAAGGTTATTTTTTGTAGAAATTCCAGATTTAATACGACTGAATTGTTGGAATTATTAATCGGGTATACAAATAACAACCGTAGCTTCTGTAAAACTTTAACGGAAGTTGTGAAAATTTCATTTGAAAGAGATTTACATATTAAGGGAATTTCTGACACTTTCACTGTGATTATTTTCTTTTATTACAATTTATGGCGCAGCTTTCATTTTTTGTTTGTGATTAAGTATTTTACTATTTACATAAAGCATTTACAAGAAAAAAGATGAAACTTTGGGAAATCTTTGCACATCGTCAATTGTATTGTAAGGTATCTCTTAATCTGCAGTTTTCTTTATACCCAACACTTAGAGTAACACACTTTCGAACTTAAGCGTCATAGTTTAATTAATTAAAACTAATTAATTATAAAATTTACTCATTAAAAATTGGGTTTAAAACAATGGGTTGATCAAAAGTAGGTAAGTATATACATATATTACGAACATTCTTACATGCAAAACACTTGTAACTAAATTTGAAGTCATTCACACGTAGTGTTTAACCATTTCATATATAAAAAGGAGCAACGGTTTCGTACCCCAGTAAAAAAATGAAGCTCCATTATCTGATTCTTTATCCTTTATTAAAATAAAAATGTGCTGCAGATAACAGAGAAGCGGAGCCTAACAGAAAAAAAATCTTTTTAAGTAGAAGATAGACTGGAAAATTTCCGCAACTTTAGTTTATGATGAGAGAATTTAAAGTGTGGGAGCCTTTGTTTGAATGAACGCAAGGTTACCAACTTAGCAGAATGAACAGTTAGGTGGTTTAGGAAGGAACTTCGTTTTAATCTGCAATTAACTAAGGTTCACACATATTAAATGTATAACTGCGTCTTTGGTCATTTTTTATCTTACTAATGGGGAATTATTTTTAGATACTAATTAAGATATACTAATCTACAACTGAAACGTATCTACTATGGAAGTCGTAGAAAGTTAGTTAGATAGAAATAGTAGGAATTATTGTATTAATTATATTTGAAAAATGCGATATTTAATTAAGTAACAATCCCGTGTCACGGAAATCAGCCAAATTTGTTACATCGTCAGATTCGACAGAGATATTTAAAAAAGAATCGTAATAATAATGTTCTCAATACTGAACAAAATGATTTGAAACTCCGGGAACGTCTTCTCCACGGCATGGTTAAGTTGGCCACCAAGGATGATCTGTAAACGTGTATTCTGTTGTCGGAACGCCAGCTTTAACGCTTGTGTAGCTCACTAGTTTCCGGTTCCGGTAGGTGAGTGGCGTTTGTTGATGAACCGATACCGTCCTAGCCGTTTGGGTCACTGCACACCTAATTAACATTCAGAATGAGAACTTTGGTTTTAGTGTTCATTAGAAATTTCTTTTAAAGGTTTAACGAAAAAGTCTACTGTTCTTATCTTAAATTAGACGAATTTCTCATTAATTATATTATATAAAAGTTAATATTTCTGAAAGTATTGCATACAATTAGTTTTATGTCAAAGATTGTTATATTTAGACAACTTAATTTAACTTTCTTAAACAAATTAAAAACAACATGCCTAAGCAAAAATTAAATATGGCGCCTTATTTTCAGTTTAGAAAGTAACGATTGCTTCGAATTCAATCCACAAGTTTTTCTAGTCTTAGGGTGCAATTCGAAAACCACACTAAAGCAACTTACTATGCTAGCCAAACGTTAGGGATTGCTGAAGGAAAAAATGGGGTACCCTCAAGGTTAGTAACAGGGTAGCACAGTAATTTAATAATTTCAAAATTGAGGGTTAAGGCTTCTCAAGCTTGAAAGTTGCTTTAGTGTGATTTTTAAGTGTAAAGAATCATAAACACAAACAAAGTTGGTAAGTTGACATCTGCCACGTTTATTTTTCTTTTGGGCTTCCCACCAATAAAACTTTGAAAAACTAATGAATAACAAAGTTAATAGTCGTAACATTTCGAGGAAAAAAATATCTTCATTTTCGAACGACAAAACACTCAACTTTGCTATACCTTGAAACCAGATGAGTATTGACGGTTTTAAACTCTGTAGTTCTACCTATCCTTACGACTAAAGTCAAAATCTAAAAATTAGGATGAGAGGTTGTCGTCGTCATGGTAGCATGATGGTCAAAAGTCGTTACTAATATTTGCTCCCCTTTTTTAAAAAAATTGGGTGTCTCCAAAGTCATTAGTAAAAATGAGTGACTTTGGACAGATAAATGTTTTCCCAAACATTCAGGGTTAAATTTTAAAAGATTAACTGTGGACCCAAACAACGAATTTAAAAGTCGTACTTATAAAACAAATAAAGAAAACTAGAAAATAACACGGTGGCTGAAAAAATAATAATATAACATAGGATCATATCCCTAAGCTAAAATAGATGAGAACAGGAACAATGTGTATCTGGTACATTTTAATGGAATATATATTATTTTCAGTAGGAAAAATGTAAATCACTTTTTTATTTATATATTTTGACCTCTATATGTATTTTGTGTGGAGTTTCCGTTGATTTGAAGTAGTGGGTCAATTATTAACTTTTAGATAAATAGAGTTTATTTTAACACTAAACGTTTCGCACAACACAGTTGGCTTCATCAGAAGATTAAATTTAACAACTTCTAAACGAATTCGCTCTTCAAACATTTAATCTCCTGATGAACCCAACTGTGTTGTGCAAAACGTTGAGTGTTAATATAAACTCTATTTTTCTAAAAGTTAATAATTGACCCACTACCTCAAATCAACGGAAACTCCAAAGAAAAATGTAAATATCGTAAATTTTGTCAGATTGCCTCATAAAGGAATAACCAATGTCTTCGAGTGAGTTTTTCTCCAGAATCTTTCCTATACATGTGTTCCCATCTCTTTCCTGTTGCCATAAGAATACATAAAGAAGTTAACATAAAGATCGATAATTTTTAGGCCGTCAAAAGTTTCGTCATCATTTTCTTCCCATCTCAGAGCTTCTAGTTCTTCGTGATTTTCATACAATTTGCTTGTTTTAGGCTGTTTTCCTATTTCTCTGTCTTGTAAAGTGGACGCTCCTATTCTTGTCCTTCTTTTAGAAAATAATTTTTTTTGAAAAGTCCATTTTTTAAAATAGTTATGAAGGCATTATCTATAATTATGTCATTGTTAACATTTTCGTTGTCATATTCTAGAGCAGCCGAAATTTCTTTAAGTATTGCATCGGGTTCGAAGATATACAGAGTGACTTACGGGAAACGGACGGTTTTAAAATGAACAGTACAAAGTTGTAATATTATTTTATTGTTACAAAAAGTAAGGTCAAAACATACCATTTGATAAAACATAGTAATTTGTGGAAAATTATATCACTCATGTGATGACTATCCTCTTGAACACAGGTTTTCACTCTGTTCAGAAAATCATCCGCAACTCTGGTCAACATACCTTGCTCAATTGAATGCTCCTCTTTAGTAATTGCATCTTTCAAGTCTATTAGAGTACGGGGTTTGTGAGCATAAACACATTCCTTTAAATATCTCCACAGGAAATAGTCACAGTTGGACAAATCGGGTGATCTTGGCTGCCACGGTACGTCACCAAAATTCAAAATCAGCTTCCCCGGAAACATATTTCGCACAGCTGTCATTGATGTGATGACAGTGTGTGCTGTGGCACCATCCTATTGAAAATAAACATTTCTCCTGTTTATTTTTCGCATCTGAAGTTCTGGTCTGAGAAATGTATTCAACATGTAAACCTACCGTTGTGAGGTCATTGTAATTGTGATGTCAGTTTCCTCGAAAAAGTACATCCTGGTTACCCCAAAACGGGTAACCGCGGGGAGTGGAAAAGTTTTTCATAAAAGGTGCAGGGATTTTGAAATTGTACTTGTTTACCGAGCCGTTTAGGTGAAAATGAGCTTCATCACTCATTAACAGTATTGCATTTGGGTTATCACTGAACAACACTTGCATACGCACTGCAACGTCTACTCATTTCTCATAGTCCGTCACTTTAAGTTACTGGACCACCTGCATTTTATATGGATGAAACTTTAGATCTAGTCGTAAACGCTTCCTCACAGAATCACGGCTCATGCTCAGCTCTCGTGCGTGGCTCCGCGCCGATCGACTCAGACTCCTGATTAATCCCGCTCTCACTCTCGCAATGTTTTCGGGCGTCCTCGCAGTTCTTGCAGGGCCCTGTGGCTTCGTTTTAGTTATTTTTCCTGTTGTTCTGAACTCCTCAACTCACCTTAGCAACGTGTTTCTGCTTGGAACTGTTACATTGCGATCAATATTAAAGTGCCAACGAAAGATTCACTATTTTTAATAATGTATCGTATGCAAAAACACAATGCTTTATCGTCCACAGCTCCTTATCGACTGAAAATGGTAGGCCACACTCAAATCAATGACCTAACCTCAACCTCCCTACCACATACAACAACAATGTACCAGATGTTCCAAATACATTCGTTTCCAGCAAGTCACCCTGTATATTCCAGTTGCCTTAAAAGCTGGAATTAAGATCCTGTTAGTAGTGCTGTTATCTCTCATTTTGTTCAAACATTGCTTTAGAAGGCCGGAGAATTTGTCTTTAACCATAGCCTTACAGTTCTTCATTTCGCTTTCAGACCCCAAAAACAGGCAATATGGGCTGAGTGAGCTGCTTGGCATTAGAGGGTAGCAGACAAAATCAGATTGGAATCTGTTGGAGAGGTTGTGACGATTCTGGTGTTGTATAAGATCGAAACTTTATTTGTTTTGCGTGAGTCACGGTATTTTATTTGCTGACGACTATCCAGTCGAAGATGTGGCATGGGTTCAAGTAGCTCAGGGCACTGATTTATATTTCTTTGTGGCTCATAATTATTTAAACCATAGTTAAACTTCACTTGTGAATCACAATGTATATTTATAACACTTATATCATCAACTATTTTCGTGACAAATTTACGAAAGCTTTAATTGTATATGTCTTTTATTGGATCTTTAGGCAATATATTTAAAATCACAAACTAACCTTTTCGATGTATTTTCGAATCGTAAATATTCTATTTATTATTTCAATTAGTCAAGGTTGTAATTTAAATCATTTATTAATTATCATAAAACACATTTATTTATATACATTTAATATTTGCAGATCTATATTCTAAGGTGCTTAAATCTATAATCATACTGCGATATAGCGTCACTAAGCTTTAATGTTCACATGCAATTATATGGAATGCAAACTGTCTGCGATAATGTTAACGTGCAGTATGTACTTATTAGCATAATGGAAATGTTTGATAAGGGATAAATATACGTAATTTACGAAATGATAGTTATGTCACAGATAAGCCATTTATATGACTCCGTTGCAACTTGGTCAAATCTTTTTCGACAAAATGCGAAGATAATCTGAAGCCTATTAATATCGAGGACAGATTGCACTAAGAAACCAATACTAAAACAGGTCGTATGTATTCCTTTGGATGTTACGCACGTGGAAATTAAATAAAATTACGACTAAGTTCGTTTTGTCATTTGAAACTAGAAGTTAAATGTACCAGGTGATCCCAATTGAGTGCACATCATTGGTAACTTCTTTATTTTTGAAGCTACGATAGCAGTCAAATTAGTGAACTAGTAGGTTTTCTGAATTTTTAGAATTACAGCTTTTTAAATGGAACATCCTGTATATTATATTTTTTTATGAAAGATATCTGAATTTAGAATAAATGTGATCATGATCGTCTTTTCACTAGGATCAAAAATAACGAAGTTATAAGGATCTACATTAATGCGAAAAATAACTTAAAAAACTATATAAAAACAAATGACAATAATGTATAATGAAGATATAGGACATAAAGAACTAAATTTAAAAACAACACAATTGATTGATATCAAACAAAATATTTGGTTAATATATGGTTTTAAAGCCGGTAATGCCACTTCAGAATATATTGGAAAACTCCTCTGTGTTCCTGAATATATTTCTCAGTTTGTTTCAGGACAGCTCGAACGTTTTTCAATAGGATCCTACCATCTATTTGATGCAGTTCTTCTAGAATTACATTTTTGAGAGCCTCAACAGTATCGTATTGTCTTGAATACATTCGATTTTTAAGATAACCCCACAAAAAATCAAGTGGGGTCAAATTAGGTGACTTTGCAGGTCATAAAATGGATCCATTAATTCCAATCCATCTATCTTTAAAGAGATTGTTCAGAAGATGAGTCGTTTACCGATAGCTATGAGCAGGTGCTGCATTCTGCTGGAAAGTGGCATTTTGCCTGCTAACAAGATCTAATTCATCTAAGAAGCTATCCAATATCTCTCGCATAAATTCTACGTATCTTTCACCGATGAGGGAACCTTCATATATAAAAAGTCTAATGATGCTGAATGATATTACCCCACACCAAACACACACTAAACATTAAAACTAAAACGATTTTGAGAAGCTCTTGAATGTGCTTGCCGAGGGCTTTCTCTTGGCCACTAATGATGGTCCTTTCTGTTAAACATTCCACAATTTGAAAAGTTTGACTCATAGACAATTATTGGCAATTTGTTGGCAATAGTTGACATACCAATAGCAAAACACAATTCTTCTTTCAGGATCTCCAGGCAATAATGTTTGAACAGGTTTGTACTTATAGGGGATGAGTTTATACTTTTTCATTATTCTATAAATTGAACCATAGCTTAAGTTTGAAACTATAACAAGGTCCCTTATTGAGTTTTCGTGATAAGCTTCAAAATAACCAAGAACAGCAATTTCTACTGTCTCACGAATTATCCAATTTTTTTCGCCCGCTTCTTTGCAAAAATATTATCGTTATTTCTAAACTTTTCGTAAAGTTGTAAAAAATATCGACCATCAGGTTAAGCACGAAGTGGGTATAACTGTCCCTAATATTCTTCTACTCTTGCAGGCCATTCTGGGCAGAGTAAGCTTCCAACATATGACATTTTCCACTATACGAAAAAGCCATTTTCGAATGCACAAAAATGACGCACTTTGGGTTGTATTTTCAATAGAATATGACAGCTGAACGTTTGACCCAAATTATTATCATTTGTTTCAGTCTCCTAAGTTACTTTTAGGAGTTTTAACTTTTTACTTTCTCTTACCCTATATGAAATGTAGGTAAAAGAGAAAGCATTGTTTTCCATCAAAATTTTCGATGTCGAAATTTTAGTGGAAATGCACGTTTTCGGAACCCCTGAATACGAAAATCATGTTTTTGAAAATTGGTCTGTATGTTCGCGCGTATGTGCGTGTGTACGTGTGCGTGCGCTCGCGCGCGTGTGTGCATGTGTGTGTATGTCTGGGTACACGATAATTAGAAAACCAAAAGTCCTAGAAAAGCAGAATTTTATATTTGGATTTCTATCTATCATCGCACGCCTCAGCAACAATTTCACTCAAATCGGAAAACCGGAAGTGCCACTTTGCTCTTGTCATTTTTTGGTTTTTTGAGATTTTTTCGAAATCGGCTTTAACGATTTTTTTAAATTTTCTAATTTTTAAGAACTTTAATGCCCTTTCATATAATCTTATATTTAAGGTTACAATCAGCTAGTGTGCTAAATTAATAATATGGTTAAAATTGAATAACTGAAAGTACCATCTTATTCCTACCATTTTTAGATATTTTCCGAATCTCTCGTTTTCCAAGATTTTCTCGTAATCGGCTATAACAATTATTTTATAATGTATTGCACTTTTTAGTATTTAAGATGTTTTCATATAATCTAGTCGATTACTCGAAAAGTTTTCTGTAAATCGAGTAACCGGAAGTAGTTTCACTGTTAACCCTGAATACAATAACTATGAAACTAAAAGCCCTACCTAAATGAAAATTTATATTTGGGGTCATAATCGTCTTTTTCTGCAACGTCAAAAATGTGTTTAAAATCGAATAACCGGAAATACTAGTTTATTTCTGTCACCGTTAGATATTTTCTGAATTCTTCATTTTCACAGTTTGCTTGAAATCGGCAATAACGATTTTTTTAAAACTTAGTATATTTCTTAGCTACTTAATTTAGTTTTATATTAAGCAAAGAGGTTCTCTAATAAATTTTTGAAAATCGAATAACCGGAAGTACTTGGAGTATTAGTTGTGAACAATATATCTCAAAAGGTAATCATTATATGAACACCAAGAACTATATCTTCTGTACATGAGACAGCAAGAATTTTGTTAAAATTGAATGATCCGAAGTGCCACTTTATTCCTGCGATTTTTAAGTTTTTTGCGATTTTCTCGAAAACGTTTTTAACAATTTTTTTGAAACTTGCTACGGTTTTTATACTCTTGACATCTTTTTACGTGAACTTAGAGGTTTTCCTGCAAAAATACGCCGAAGCAGGTTACCAGAGAAAATTTCTGGAGTTAAGTAGGGTTTTATGTGTCTAGTAACTTGCATGGGTGACCGTTACAATTATCGTTCCCAAAATAAATGTAAATAATATTTCAATCATTTGTGAACATTTTCATATTTGTATATTTATGCACGTAATAGAAAGTCGTGCGTTGTCTCACATCAGAGTTTTACTTTTAGTTACACGTTTATATAGGTCCTCATAACTCTGTCATTTTTGATCCTAACTAAAAGTTGATCATAATCACTTTTATTCTAAATTTAGATATCGTTCATAAAAAATATAATATACAGGGTGTTCACTTAAAAAGTTACTATTTTGTCTAAAATTTCAATTTCAATGGTTTTTCCGATTTCACCACTTAAATCAGCAGAAAATAAATGCTAGTTCGCTAATTTGACCACTATCGTAGCTTCAAAAATAAAAAAGTTACCAATGGGTCCACTTAATTGAAATCACCTAGTATATCATGAATAAGTTCGTCAATATATTCGAGAATAGGTTAAAGGTTCTGTTATATTTTAGACAGAGAGTATCCAAATTTGAAGTGTTCAATTTGCCTTTATATACTAAAATCTAATCATTCTTAGCTTTAGAAATCCTATTATCTAATTTACTTAATTAAACTAATTTTTGGTAACCATTTAATTTTACTTTTAAGTTATTAAATGCTTCCAGTAGTATATTTAATTTATAAAAAAATTGAGCGATCATTTGAATTAACTTAAGCCAGTTTTAAATCTAATTCTTCGACTACAATTTAGATAATGGCGTAATTATGATGTTCGTTATAAGGTGACTGAAAAGGTTATCCCCTTGAGAACTATTGAAATTTTTGCATGTAATTTTTGAAAATAAGGAAAAGCGATTTTGAAAAACTAATCTTCGAATAATGCTGCGGTGAACTAGTTGCTCTTAGAGAAGTTATAGCGTACTTTTGTCTAACCTTAACTGGCCCAGTTGTATAAGTGATCTATTCGATAGACAATATATGGTGGCAACCAGTGTCGCTTAGTCGTTCCAGATTTCCTAGAAGAGTCAAGGATGGGGTAAAATTCTTTTATGCCTCTGCGTAAAATAATTCGCACAGTCCATGGCTGTTAGCGAGATTGATTGCTTCTGACTCTATACTATCCAAAGATCCTCAGTTCTCCCAAATAATTTTTATTACGTTGAGGGTGTTCGAGGGCTTCACGCTCTTCATATTCTGTCACCATTGTTGTAGTATTATATTCCTATCCCGGTAACAAACCTTGGATCAGCTGTATGAAGCAAAATTTTTTAAGGATGTCACTGATTAACCGTTTGTATTTAAATATTTAAACGTTGTGGTGATTGTTTGAACGAAGTGCGAAATATTGTATAGCAACTTTTTGCACAAGCAAAATGGGTTATCATTCAAAGTCAATTCTCGATATCGTGTAAAATTGCAGCAAATAATACTTTCTATTTACAATATGCAATTGTTCAGGACAACCGATATTTAATATTTATATATTTAATTCTCAAAGTCTGTTTCTAACTAGCCCCGTTTGAAAACGATACTAACACCTAATGTAGTATAATACGTCCTGAATTTATTTAAATCAATGGTTAGTTCGTTATCGCGACTAGCTTATGACATCGTCGTCGCTACGCTTTGTTTTATACTAACAGTGGGATATTGCACTCGCGACACCTTGTTTTTTCATCCTTGAGGTGAACAAGAAACGAGTTTCAATTGCCAAGCAACCAGCTCGAAGTGAAGCTTGGAATTGTAGCGAAACGGTTCGCTTTGTTGTTCTGGATCTGAAAAGGAATCTCAGGTCAAAGTTCTGGATGGAATTGGAAAGTAAATTCACAAAGGAAGTGAGCGAATAGAAGGAATAAAATCAAACAGGAACAAAGTCGGCGAAGTAAGGCAGCGGATACTAGGTATTTTGACTTATATAGCGCAAATTCGTCTGACGTCATATAAATGATTTGTTTACGGCTACCTGAGCTCACATATTTAATATTTGTATTGACATACGGTTACGTTTCCATGGTACTGTCAGACTTAATTTCCAGTTTAAGTATTTAAATACTTCAAGGATTTCTAATTATTTTATTATACAAACAACAAAAATAATTAACGCTAATTTAACAAGCAAACCTATTTAAAATTACACAGGTTACCCAAAACAAAAATATCCTCTCTAATTATTTGTAATAATTCGACACTTCATAATCAAAAATAATTAATTTATAGCTATAATTTTATTATGCAGTCGACACGTGACAACACAAGACTAACAGAGTTTGTAGAAAGAAATGGAAGGGATAGCATTTGTAAATAAGAAAATAAAAATAATAATGGATTGTAGCATTGTATTTTTATTTGGAATATGTTGCACCAATAAAGTTAAACGTTTTTAATTACTAACAGCGTTTTCAAAATCGTCAAATTTACTGCGTCGCCCTATATTAATGTTCTAATTGCTACAACTTTAAACAAAATTCCTGAAAAAATAATTTAAAACATTTTCTCAGTAATTTTTGTACAAAATACTCTATATTTACAAATGTATTACAAATGTAAAAACATTTAGCCATACCTACTAGAATGGCAAATTCTTGAAGTGATCCTAGCACCTGTAGGGATTTTTAATGTGCCAAGAATCATATTTACACAGAACCTATGATTTTAAATCCTTATCCGAGAAGAATGCATGAATTGAAATTTTTCCACTGTAAATTACCCACGGTATCCGGATTTGAACCTACAACTTTTGGTTATTGACGCAAACAAGGTAACCAATTAACCACCAAGGCTAATTTATAGTTATTTGCTATACCAATTTTAAAACTTTGTCTATCAAGTACAAACCATTGCACGTACAAACACAATTTAAAAATATGGTTAAATTTTAGGAGATAATTGGGATTAACTAGCAGTCCTGCCTACGATGATTCAATTTTAGGTATTTTGCAATACTTTTGGCAGATATGGCTTTAACAATGCAATATTAAAGTATTTTTCATTCTATGAATTATTTCATCAGCTATGAATAGAAGTCTGATACTATATCCATGTCTCCCATTTACTTTATCGAGTACTAATTTTGCTGAGTTATAGAAAAAAGAGTGACCAATAAAATTCGATTATTTTTCAAACAAGAAAAGTTTCCTTGAGGTGTTTAAAAACCTAAAACAAAATCGTTACGGGTTTCTAAATCATTTTGATAAACATTTCTTGGTATATTTTTGACTTTTAACGTTTTCTTTTCCCGCATGAAATGTGTTATCTGGGATAATCTGTTGTTTACTATTAAAATTAAAAATAGTGAAGATTTTAACATGTTTAGGCTTTTAAATAATTCTAGTGATCATAATAGAGAGACCCTTGCATACACTACTACTACTACTTCTACCAAGCATGCCATTCTCTTAGCGAGTAGGCAAAACCCAATTCCAAGCCTCCACCTTCTCAGCCACAGCATGCACCTATGCACCAACTCCCTCTCACATATATCGCTACTTCCCCCCTTCACTATAACTACCAGCACTATACAATATCCACACCATCCTACTATTACACACCAATTCTACCATCTCTACTATCACCCATTCACTATTTTTCTCCATTCATTTCTGTCTTTACACACTTCTTTTGCTTTCATTACATTCATACAACGTTTTTGGCAAGCTCTTTGTGCTCTTTATTCTCTTTCTTTTCACAATTTCTTCAATCATATTCAGCCATCTCTTTTTCGGTCTACCCCTACCTAGTTTCCCATTCATACCTGTCTCATATATTCTCTTTGTTAATCATTCATTACTCATTTGTTCCACATGTCCAAACCATCTTAACGCACTTCTTTTGTACAGTTCAAGCAGTGTCGCCTTCACCTGGAACATATCGATCACCCATTCATTCCTTATTCTGTCACGTCTCTTTTTGTCACATGCAACTCTTAGGTACGTCATACACGAGATGTTCTATAGGTGTCTATTTTATATCCAAATTATAACACGTCGTCTGATGAACATACAAAGGATGCCCATAGGATGACATGTACGATTAGGCATTTATAACAAACACTTGCAGAACCCAATAAACACATCGTATCAAAGGTGGAGATACTATGTCGAACTAGCATGCAATATTTTATTTAACATTTGCTTCTCTATTCCAATGGATATTCAAACATGGTTGAATTAAATTTAAGATAGAAATATAAGAAGGCATCCGATGAACATAATGTAACGAAACTAGTTAATTGTTTAAAAGTTTTTACGTATATCCGCCATATTATGATTAATTATTTACACTTGTTTACTTAAATATTTTTTCACAGTACAGTAATAATAAACGTTTATATTTCTATTTATTTATAACAGCTTTTGACATGACAAGATTCTAAGGAAAACTAAAGGAATTTAAACTGCTATTTATTCTACATTAATAAGGAATAACATTAGTCATAATGCTGATGTAATAAATTCCATTGTCATGACTCATTGCTGACCTTAAATTTATTTAAATAGATATAAGTTATAGTAATGAGATATTCCAGATTGCGTCGTTTATTTCAGTTCTAAGAAACCTTCTATAGTGTTCTATGAAATATTCTGAAATGTTTCATAGAATCTTCCACGAAATTGTTGGTATTTCTAAGTTTGATACAATAAAGTGGATAGGTTAGGACATATTTACTGGGTAGCAATGTAACGTAATAATTTTATTTTGAGTTTTGGAAATTTTTGAAATTTTTCTTGAGCGCTTTTGTTATTAGCAGTAATTTGTGCAATTTCCAGATTTTAGCTGCAAAATCATATGCGAATAGATTTTTAATATTTATAAATTTTGAACAGTCTGTTTAGAAATTTCCACCTGCAAGAGTTGCTAAAAGTTGTCACTACTCTAATGCGAAAATTATCCTAAAAATTGCACAGCGCACGATTTTCACTTAGATAATGCGTCGAGGAATCAAATATTTTAAAATAAAACAATGGCATTCATAGTTAATAGAATTTGAACTTTACATTAAATTAAACAAATTAGAACTGATGAAATTTCCACGGAAAATGAATAGTTTAAATAAACTTGTAATTATAATATATTAAATCGTCAGCGCCATTTGTTGGCATATTTATTAACCTTTATTACAAAGCTGCTTCAACTTATTTGTTTCTACTAAACAGACAAGATAATCACGGTAAATAAGGGAGAGGCATACACCTACTATTTAGAAAAGTTATAGAAGTGGCAGGTTAAAACCCCTACACCTGTAGTATGACGTCATACAACTTCCTGTTCTCACGAGATCCCATCGCGCCGAAATAATTACATCCGAACGGACATCAAACTCCTTCACCACTGACTTATTATTAACTTAATGTTAACAGTGTTCTGTTAGACAGCAGAAAACCGATGTAACTTAAATAGCAAGAATGCCGCTGAATTTACTAATTTACATAAGGGAAGCCGTAAATAGACAGAAGATTACTGTATTTGATATTTTCAGAAGTAAACAGTTCTATATTTTATCATAACAGAATCAAATAAATTAACCAACGTTGCACAGTTTTTAAATGTAACTTTTGTTATTTTCAGCACTAAATATGCACAAATTTAAATTACTATTCCTACGTAATGTAAAATATCGAAACTGTAATTTAAGAAATGGCCTCAATTGTCAACGGACTTGAACCCATTAGAGGAGTAATTTGACGAAGAATAATCCACCTTTCTAAGCAAGATCGTTATGTTGCACAAAATAAATACAAAGTTAGATTACATTTTGTATTATGTGCTTATTTAATATAAATGAACTAGTGTAATAGGTTTAATTTATGTCTTTGGTATGGATACACAGCCGTAACGTAGGTGCATCCGTGGATGAACTTATATAAAGGATATGATGTTAAAACATGGGATACAGACTATCAAGCGACTACATTAATTACTTATTGAAAAACATTAAATTAAACTGTATTTACTGAGTTTAGGTAATCCATCAAAATATATAATTATGCGTTATCAACGTATATCCTCTTCATATTTTGAAATAGTAAAAACTTCTAAGAAATCTGAACTGGAAAGGTAATTTGCTATAACAACATAGACACAGAAGGTAGAGTCCGCTCAAAATCTCAAGGGGTAGTGACGTAGACGCGTGACGTCATATACACCGTTTAAAATCTTTTAAAAATCTCAATATTTTTTGACAAATAAATAATACATAAGTTTGAAATTCCGCCTATTCGCGTATATTTATGCACCTTGACAACCAGACCTACTGCCCTTAAAATTTTGCGCGGCCTTTAAAAACTTATGTGCTTCTATAAATATCTGCTAAAACCTCAGATACACCATACACGATTTGGAGATGCACAAAGTTGACTTGTATTCATGAATCAGATGAAATTAATTCTTGCTATGATACGGCAACGTCATCTAAGTTCTAATTTAAACATTACTTAAAATTGAAGTAATGTATTTAGCAAAATTTTTATATAACGCAGTTACTTCTCTTACCTTACTTCAACGCTAGTTTACTATTTTTGTGTTTTGAGTCAACGCATTTTCTCATAGTGTTTTTAAATTTTTTAATTTTTAATGCAATTCTTAGTTTAACAGTTTCATACTAAGGTATATTCACAATTTTCTCACAAAATTTATTTTTAACGTTTTTTCTTTATCTGATTATACTTAGTGATAATTATCACTAAGGTGTGTTAAAACTACTTCATATAACGAAAGGTGTTATGAAATAGACATAAAATTAATTGTACGTTAGTTATACGAGATTTGTCTAGAAAATTCGTGTAGAATTATGAAGAAGTATGAGATAATCATAATCGGAACGGTTGCATTTTTAGAAAAATTTTCCCTCGAGCGGGGATCGAACCCGCGATTTCTGGACAGATCCCAGCCACTTTGTAGCTGGGAAAATGTTTCTAAAAATGTAACCGTTCCGATTATGATTATCTCATACTTCTTCATATTAAAATAAGTTTCTGTCGACAAATAGACAGTTTGAGCTGTATAATTTAATAATTACACATCACCTCTCGATATAAATAATATTAATTTATATTGAATTTTCTCAATTTCGTAAAGAAGTTGAATAAACATTTTATTTTACTATTAATTAGGTAATTCAACAGTATCTCCTTCAAAGTACCCCCCCCCCCCA
>JAHWXV010608096.1:0-16037 GCA_024586415.1 Phrixothrix hirtus | reverse complement strand
TATATATATATATATATATATATATATATATATATATATATATATATATTGGTGCACTTTTCGAATAACTAGATCTGCTCATTTTGTTAATAGTTTCATCTTTTTATTTTCATTTCGGTGTAAACCTATAAATTACGGTCAATGGTTCAGTGTTTGATATTGTATTATCTCCGTTAAGTTGGAGTAAACTTAGCATCTTATTATTTTCACTCAATGGCATTAGGATGTTAGAAAGTCAATAATATGAACTTTAAAACTTCATTAAAGAATGATAAAATATAGTACCTATATTATGTTACAAGATCGGTAAGTGCCTTATAATAGGTCGAGAAAAAGTTACCAAAACGAGACCTCTCGGGTTTCGTTTTGCTATTTTTCGAGTCCCGTTGTACTAAGGCACTTAACGATCCGGTGCCGTGTCCTATTTTTTACGCTAACGACAACTTTTAAGTGATTACGACAATTTGATATCAAAACTTTATTCCGTTTCATAACAGTACCAGTTCCGATATGAACCGTAACATGCTTATTATTGTGGTGTTACTGACAATCACAACATTTCGGGAAACATATCAAACTTGATAATCAACATAGCCGGTAAATATACAAAAACAGGTCGGAAGCGCAAAAAGAGATTTTTACCTGTAAAGGTATCATTTGATAGATCTTTATTTTTATTATCCATTGTGTTTAGCATCCGTTAAAATTATTTAGAAATTTGTGGCTATAAAAACTTGTAAAGGCAGAAATACTTATCAGTTCGACGACTAATTTGGTAGATTTTTTAATGTTTAATGGAGCAAGGTTTTCCCGAATTGGTAAAGTTTATATGCCGCATTACAAGTTGAGCGGTGTTCCGCCTTAATATACTTGTTGAAGTTGATTAATAAAAATTTCGGCCATTGTTGGAGAATTAGGCATCTCCAATTCAAATTTTGCTTTTCCCAACAAAGTGGAGTTTACGTATTGGCTAGGCAGAGGGCGTGCCGGTCCACTATGGTCTCAAATCCACATCTAGGCCGTAAAATTTAATGTAATCCTATATAGTCCATGGGCAATAAATTCTTGGTAACTACTTTCGGAAACAATTACTTTGAAACCGAGCAGCAGGTAATGACCCAAACCGTATCACTTACTTAACTTACATCTGTGATCAATTTTATTTTTTTAAATTTTTCTAGTGAACGATAAGTGAAAATGACTCCCATTACCTTCAATTTACTTATTAGTTGCTGTTAAATAAAATTTTATAAATAATTTGGAGGGGGCTTAAAAATAAATTAATCTCTTAAAGATTCTTTATTGCAAATCTTAAAAATAGAGTAGAAACCTTTTATTTACATGTATTTATTGTAATTAACACTGCAAATTATAATTAAATGTACACAGTTGAATCTGATGTAATGAGTATCTTTTTAAGCGCTAAGATCTAGAGCTATAAGGCACCTAAATTTTCAAACAGTTTTGTCCTATCTTAAAAATAAAATCGTATATGTAAAATTTTCTAGCCTATTTGATGCAATTTGTAGCTAATGGAATATGCAACTGTTTGCAACATTTATATAAAATTAATTTGCTACCTTGAGCTTGGCAACAAACTCTAAGTCCCTTTAAAAGGATACCCATAAATTGGATCCACCCTCTATACTTTAAGTCTTTAAAATCTTGTTGCCAATTTCCCCGATATCTACATATTGCATTGTTTAGGTATGTCCAATTTTCCTGCAATTTCCTATGACAAAATTTTTAATATATATCAAGACTAAAGGAGTCCTATAAGAGTGAAAATATCTATATGTGTACTATCAGGAAGCGTAATTTAGAAAAGATACGTAGGTGAGAATTTTGACTCAGTCATTGCAAATCGTTACGATTATTTCTTTTCAATTTTGATATTAAAGTGGAAACGTATTGATCTCTACAAAAAGACGTTTATTGAAAAGTATCATGACTAGCCAGAAAAGCCCTTTAGTTGGGATGAATTAGAAGATGTTGTAGTGACACTTTTCAGTTCTGGAGCATAAAGTATTACTATTCTAGCCCGTGGTCTATCAAGGAGCGATTTGAAGCAAACAGTGCCAAAACTAAAAAAAAAAGACAAATAACGTCTTTATAAAATATGTCACAGACGAAATTACTTTTGTTGCTGTTACAAGTCTACGCGCAAAAGGAAAAAATGATTCTGCAGTAATTATTACATAAGATCCAAATGTGAAGAGGGAGTATTAGTTAAAGCATCACATGCTTCTTAAAATCATTATACTTGGAAGTGTTTGCAAAATGACAAAGAAAAAGTATAATGTGATCTGCTTAAGTTCAAGTATCATAATGCAGATATATACCTATAAAAAGAAATTTTTATCGTGCTGAAGTGAAACTTCAGTCTCTTCTTGACCATATCTCAACAAAGTTAGTAGCTGATTACATTAAGGTAGTGGACATTAACTTAGAAGTGAGATTACAATTTCTCAGGCACAGCCAGTATAACCAAAGATAGCCTGAAGGGTTAAATGATTTATCTAGTTATGTAGTATCTGTGGTATCTTTGCAAGTGTTTGCAAATACGAAGGTGAAAACGAATTAGTTTTGTTACAATATCCAAGGATGTTTCTACCTGCTCTTGTCAAGCAATAAAAATTCGATGTTGAAAAAGAGACAGAAACATTTACACACAGAACCTGAGACAAATAATTTAAATATTTCACTTCTGGTATCAACCACTGTAAATTTTCCATGGTATCTTCTAAATGCAGACAATAAATTCTTCCTAACCGTGGTAGACAGAAGGTTTGCAACTTTTTAACGGAAAGCGTATCGGAAAGAGCTTATTATGTACACAGAACAAGTTTAAGGAAATATATAAGTAAAGAAAAAGTCTCAGTTGGTGTTCTCGCCACTAATTGCAAGGGTAATGGCTTTTGGTGTTCATTATACACTGCATATTAATTTAGCAGTTAAAATAAAAGCTAGGGTTGCTTGTGGATGTTCCAAAATCAGGCAATAGATCTACAAACAGTGAAAATGTAGCTTGCAAGTTATTGAGCAACATATATAGCTATAGAACGTCATAATATTTCAAAAAATATTATATATTGCTTTTAGGTCATTTTTAAATTAATCACAAGTGACTATGTTGTGAATTAATAGACACTTAGTAGATATATCAGGAAAACCGTTGAGTCGTATATGGAACATCCCAACTGGTATTATATACATGCTTTTATTGTTCTTTCTATTGGTATATCATAAGTTCGGGCTCCGTAAGCGATATATAAAGATTTTAGATACTAATAAAAACATGATGTTTAAAAAATTTTGCTAATAGTAAATATGAAAAACATTGTTCATATACTGCCACTGTCTTCTGACCTTGTCATAATTTCAATCCAAAAATTGTCAAAATGGATGGTGTGTTAGATTTAGTTTCAAATTCTGGTACTATGATGACAAACGGGAGAAGACAGCAAGAACAACATGTTGATGATTCACATTTCGTAACCAATACTCATTTATGTACTAATACTTAATATTAAATTACACAACATTTGTCAATAAAACATTTGGGTCATATCTACGGCCTATGATTTTGATTTTGAAAAGTATGGGTGCACTAGCAGGAGTTGGCTCGTTGGAGTTTCGTTTGTTATTTATAAAATTCAATTTTCTACTTTTATGAAGAATTTTATTGTAGATTCTAGATGGTCGACGTCTCTCTTAGCATTTTACGCTTCAGAATTATAGTGTTTTGTAAAATTAAAATTATTTTCAAATTAAGCATCGTTTTGGACAGAATTTAAATTTGTGGAATTTTAAAGTCCCATGTGTTGACCTATTGGATCTCTTACGACTTCTAATAACACTTGACTACTAAACGTTTAAATTGTTTGTGTTAAGGATTAATTTGGATAAATATTAGTTTTGATATGCAGTGCCCATGTTGTATAGGTAATAAAAATGAAATGGTTTCTATTATAATTTAGCTTTAATTCGGTCATTTCAATATTTTGAGTGTACTAATGTTGTACATCTGAGTAAGTGTTTGCTACAGCCATTTTAAAGTTAGAACTTGCAACTTAACATACGTAGAGGAAAAAGTTATTTAGATAAAGAAGATCGCGCAATAGAAAGTAACCACACCTACATGCGTTTAAAAGGTGTTACTGGGCTAACTGGAACGTCAGATATTGGATCCTGGTTGATTCTAAATAGTTATATAGTGAGTAGAATTTAATAAGTTTGTGCTTATAAAGAAACTGAGGTATATTTAAGGGCGCCATCTGGCTTCAATAAACTGACAAATATGAAGTAGCGATCCTAGTGCAGTAGATCTATTTTAAGCCTAAATTAGGGACGTGTATACTCAAATAAAAATAAACTATATCTGGAGGTAAGAATTATTTTGAGCATTTTTTCGGTATATCATAGTATATAAAATATAAAATGCCGTTAAGATATTGAACCGTTCTAATATAAAATATACAGATAATACCGAATAGTTGTTACTTACATTTTTAATATATTAATATGAGAAAGATATTAAGTAAATCAGGAAAAAGTCGCATGAATTTATATTCTTTGTGAAATATTCTTAAGTAATCGCCAATATTAAAAAATAATTACGTAGTAAACTTTAAAAAATTGAAGCTTATTTATCATAGAACGTTACAAGAAAACTAAGTCTGTGCCTGTTTTTATTGGTGCAGTAATATTGCAGACCATTTCCAAATTAAACATTGTAGCAAAACTAGTTGATTGTTTAAAAATCTTTATTTTTATTCACTAATATTAGAATTATTTATTTACGCTTATTTATTCAAATATTTATTTCACAGTACCCTAACAACAAACGTTTATATTTCTATTTATGTATAACAGTAGCTAATAGGACATATTCCAATTAAAACTAAAAACAAACAAATTTAATCTAATTATACACAAAGAGGAAATCTAGAAAATTCTATGTTACTAAGTAATAGAATTAGTTATCATAATGATACAATAAAGTGGAATGCAATGTGTCACTGCCGACCTTCAATTTATTAAGGTAAATATTGGTGACAGTAATGAGTCATTCATGATTACATCATTTATTTTAGTTCTAGGAAACCATCTACGGTGTTTCATGAAAAGTTATAGAATTTTTGATCAAACTATTGTTGTCTCTAATTTTTTTATAATACATTAATTCGAACGATTCTAATTTTAGAACAACAATCAATTAACCTATAAAAGTAATTGTAAAAAATTGGAATTCAATATGTTATAGCTGAGAATCAAAATGATTTTATTTATAACACAACTGCTATTGTCTACCTAATAACTTAATGAAATACATCCAGGACATTGTTATAATACCTCTCGCACATTTATTTAATCATTGTATCAGAAAATCTGTTTTTCCAGACTTTCTAAAAATAACTAAAATTTATCCTCTTTATAAAAAGGGAGATACCAACAATATGACGAATTATTGTTCGATTGCGCTAATTCCGTTCTTTCAAAAATACGTGGAACTTTATTAAAAAATCAAATAATTTCATGCTCTGAACAACATAATTTATTTTCTAAACACCAGTATGAATATAGAAAGGCATGTTCACGGTATGTGCCATAAATCATGTCATTAACATGACTATTAAAAATTTTGATTGTGTAGGCACTGACATCCTAATCCATAAATTAAACACTATAATTTCAATTATTCTGCATGTCAGTTATTAAAATCCTATCTCATTAACCTTAAACAATCCAAAATAATTGAAAACACACAATCAAGCATTGACAAAGTTATTTGTGGAATACCACAGGGCTGGGTCTTTGGCCCCATACTTTTTCTGGTATATATTAACGATATATTCAACGTGGCCAGAAAGGATCATATTGTACTTTATGCGGAGAGAAAAACTCTCATTTGTAGTGATAAACTTAAAACCAATCTTGAATGAAAAATGCCAAACGTAATAAATAATGCTGATGACTGGTTATTTCAAATAAACTAAGTCTAAATTTAAACAAAAATGCTTCCATGATATTTACTCTTTGCCATTTGGAAGATAATGATTCCCCGGGTTCAGTAAAGTTCTTAGAGGTTAATTTTGATTTAAGGAATTTAAGGAAATCTCAAGTTTCTTCATTGATAAAAAAGATTTCTTCAAATATTTTTATATAGCTTAACATCGTACAAATTCTACACATAAATGTTACTTTATTGGTCTATTATTCTTTAATTTAGTCTTATATAACCTATTGCATTGTAAGCTGGGGACATTCATCTCATGCAATACGCATTTTTTAGCTTCAAAGAAAAACAATAAGAGTTTTAGCTGGTACAGGCCGTCGTAATTATGTTCGGAATCTATTTATACAATTAGGAATACTAATATTCCCTTGTTTATATATCTATTATAGCTTAGAAGAGATCAAAACTATCATAATCACTGATACAAAAAATAACGAAATACATTCATATGAGACAAGAGAGAATGATAAGGTTCGATTGCCTTACGTAAGGTTAAACGCCAGAAGATACAGTGTGAATTATTATAACTTTAAATTCTTAAACAAAATTACAGAGACCGTCACTAACTTGCCTATTAAACAAGTTTCTAGATGCATAAAAATTTTTCATCTGAAAAGCCCTACTGTTCAATTGATGAATTTCTAACTGAAGAAATTCATATCTAGTAGCAAAGTATACATATACGTATAATGATTGTGAACGCACTTATCATTTTTTTAATTGTACATTTTATGTTATTATTAAACATGACTTGTGTAAATAAACTCAGTTGTATATTAACACGCAATAAATTATTATTATTAGAAGAAAAATGAAAAATTAAAAATTTGAAGTAATCGAAACCGGCAACATCAATTTTCATGAATAATTGACGGTATAAATTATAATTAATTTTAACACAAAAATCCTATTGACATAATTTTAGAAGCATAAATTGAAACTACAATAATTACTAAGTTGTTTAGATTAAATTTCTAATAAATTAATTATAGTGACGAAATACGAGGAGGATTCAAAAAATAAACTGCCCACGCTCAGTGAAGATAAACATTGTTTTTTCAGAAAAATGCTCAAATGGAAAATGAATAATAAATACAGAATTACTTTTCTGCATAGTCACCAAGTCCTTCCAGCCACTTCTTAGCGCGTGAAACTAAACATTCAATCCCCCTACTTGACTGTTAAGCGACTAGATAACCCTAGTCTTCACTGCATTATTACTACATCAGCAAGACGTTTCCCACCCGGGTGTTCTCTTAGTTTATCAAAAAAGTGGAAGTCACACGGAGCAAAGTCGAATCTATAGGGAGGGTGTTGTTATACCTCTCACCGGAAATGATCAAAGAGTGTTTGATCGGTTAGAGCCTAGGTTAGCGTTGCATTTGACGTCAACCGCAATTACACCGTCTTTAGCTGTTACCGTTGAAGGCCAATCCGATTGTTTGGCATTCTCAAGATGTGTACGCCCGTTATCCAGCAGCTCTGTAATCGTTTGTGCATGTGATAAGCTACACTACTTAATGCACTTCAACTTTGGAGTAAACATCCAGCTGACGTGCTATTATTATACTGTTCAATTTAGTCTAATGTTATCAATAAGGGAATACAATTGTACAACCAAGAGACATCATATATTGATTATTGTAACCACCTTTAGTTCTTAGTCATATTTCGATATCCCTCTGGAAGGTTTTTCATTATTGCAATCTTCTTGTAATTAGACATGATTTAAGCGAAAACGTTCGAATTTGAAACGAAAAAAAAATAAAGTTGTTTCGATTAACTAAATTAATATGAACTCTAATTTATGTATAAACAAATAGAAAATAGTTCGTAATTATATTTAACACTAAATCAAGCTTAATTGATGTACATTGAGGGGTTCCACAGGGATCACACTTGGTTCTATACTACTTTCGATGTAATGCATTAGCGATAGTAAAAATAGCATCAAATTCAGCTCGTTTTTACTGTTTTCAAATGATCCAAAGTTATTTACATGTATCACCTCTCCCAGTTGACAGAGAACTTTTACACCCAAGTAACATTTTAAATTCCATTTGACTTTTTAGCATTTTTATTGGTTTTATAAAAGTTTAATTATGGCTCAAATTAAAACTTGCCATTATAGAGTTATTAAGCGTAGTTAATAAGTTTTAACCGCATTGAAACAGCTAAATAACAAATCCTATTGGCCATTTATTAGAAAAAGCTTTATCAAAACCTTAAAATGAAAAATAAATTGCTTATTTAAGACATTTGCGCTTTATATAGGTGTTTAAAGCTAAAAAGTTTTTAATTAGACAAATGTTAAGGCATCTAGCTTTAAGAAATTGTTAAAGATGTAATATATTAAGGTTTTTTTTTAAAACTAGCTACAAGGTTTTTTTATTGTATGTAATAGAACTGTATTTAAAAAGACAAAAATATAGTGTGTATTTTAGAGCTTTAATAAAATTACCTTTTAATGAACTTATCGTTAGGAAGTCAAACCTTTTATTATTATGAGTTTTTTTTAAATATTTATTTAACGTTTAAAAAATCAGGGCACTTCCAATGAAAGATAAAAAATTATGCAGTGATAAAGTGAACAACTGATAATAAAAATTTTCCCATTTCGTTGGATGGACTATTTTAAATTACTTCGAAAACGATAAAAAGGTCGTTGTAACAAAGATATTACAGTATCACACAACTGCTATAGATTCATAGGCAATAAATGCTTACGTTTACAAAATAATGTATAAGAAACGATAATTGACTACCGAAATAGGTGTATGATTTTAGAAAGGTTTTAAAAAGATTTTATTACTATCTTTAAAACAGCTACAAAGCTCTTTCTTATAACATTTTAGATTTATAAGATACTATTAAAAAAAGCTGTAAAAGCCATTTTAAGGGTAGGCCTTTGTTGTTTTACAGTTGTTTTAAGACAGTTTGGTAGCTGCATTTACAGCTTGCTATATTTATTATAAACGTTTATAATTTGCTTTATAGCTACTTTAATCGCTTGTATAAAACCTTGTATAAAGCCTTGAGCAGGCTGATCCAATCTCAGTCGAAAAATAGTGTGAGATTAATGCAGCTAATATACACCTAAATATACAATGACATTTTCTAGCAAACTAACTTGTACCAATTCTAACTGTTTTAGCACTAAATACGGCAATAAGTAATGTTAGACCAGTAAGGAATTTAAACTTAAATTGTAATAGTCAATTAAATTTTAATAAACATATAAATTAAATTACTTTGAAAGCAAACAAATTGCTAGGATTTATTATTAGGAATGATTCAAAAATTAAAGAATTAAGAACTATGAGATTGCTTTATACAATATTTCTAAGGGTAGTGTTGGAGTAGTGTACCACAGCTTGGTCTAGAGTCTAAACGATTCACAAAGGCCGAATGGAAAAAATTTATTAATGCATTGTGTATAGTAGTACAGTAGTACAGTTACGAAAATATTTATAATATCCTAACCTGTCACTAGTTTCAGTGCGAAGATGGTACTTCGATGTTTAGTTTATTTGGAAAGCTTTAGATACAATTATTGGTTCTAGTCCTATCTTGGAAAAACTTTAATCAACATGGTACTAGGAATCTATCTACTCTAGTGGTTCCATTCCATCGCATAAATTACGGAAAATACTCACCACTAAATAGAATGCATCGTAAGTTTTACAACACGGAGGGTGTGAACTTCTATGGAGTAACTCATTCAATGTTCATAAAAGAAGTGAAAATTAATTTGGGTTTTACTTACAAATAACGTAATTTAATTATTGGTCATCATTCAATATTCCTGAGGAATATTTTTCCCTTGCAATCTAGTTATAATTTTAGATAATTTAACCGAAAACGTTGGAATTTGAAACCAAAATAAGAAACAAAATTGGGAAAACAATAATTTTCGTTTTATGGCCAGCCAAAAACACTGCAGAGGTGCTTTAGCCTTTTAAAATAAACGTGTAGAGAAATTTTCTGCGAAATTCCATTCATTTTGCTTCAATCCCAAAGTAGGAGCAAAGGTTACTCCAATCATTTTAAAGAGAAACGTGTGTAAAGCAAGAAGTACATAACTTTAAAGAACGACAAACTCTCTTTAGAAAGATGTTCTTATTTTCCAAATTAATGTTTAGGAAAAAACACATTTAAAACTAGATGTTTGGTAGTTATGGACAATTTAAAGAGAAGTGCTTCGAAAAAATCAAGTATCATAGTGTAGATACTTATAAAACAAAGGTCTTAATTGTTGTTGCCATCTATTCTATGTATTTATAACTGCTATACTTGAATTCCATTGTGTTGCAAACAATCAAACCATTAATCGATTGCAAAAAGGGTTAAAATTACTTCGCTGTTTTTCAAAAATCTATGTGCGAAGGCGACAGATATTTTATTTAATCAGAGGCACGGAGATAAACAAATTCGTCGTAATTATGTCTTGACTGTAGTATGGAAACATTGTGAAACGGGGTCTCTTGCCAATAAAAACAAGCTGCATAAAATCGAGTACGAACTGAATTAGCTTATAAACTTCAGTACATAAAAATTAGCCAAAGAAGCAGTTATTTCATGAACAACTATTCAACGTATTTTGGAATATCACAAGTTGCAACCTTATAATACTGGTTTAGTACATGAACTTACCGAAGATGGTGAACAAAATGAAGTGAACAAATGCTTATTGATGAATATTTTATTTTCAACGTATGTTTTTCTAGTAAATGTTTCTTTTTATCAATCGTACTGTTATTGTCATAATGTTGCTATTGGCCAAACTCAAATGCAAGAATGTTTCACAAGGTCCAACACCGTTCAGATAAATGGAGTGTTTGAGAAGGTATTTATGGTGACCGTATTGTTGGACCCGTGTTTTATACTGGAAATTTGGTTAGTGAAATGTACCTAAATTTGTTGAAATATCATTGATATATTACTAATTGAAATATTGAGGAACGGCCAATAGTATCTTGAAAATCATTTAATTTTGCAACAGAATGGCGACATAGTGGCTGTGCGACAATACTTAGATCGCAGGTTTTCTGGTCAGTGGATTTGTAGAAAAGGATCCATTTGACAGCTGGAAAGATCGCCAGATTTATCCACATTAGATTATCTTTACGTAATTTCTCAAACAGTTACCTAACTTGCCTCTTTAGATATTTTAAGACACGCATCGTAAAGAATGTTACCGAAAAACCCCGAATATGCTTGAAAATGTTTGATGACATTTTGAATAACCGCTTTACGTTTGCATGGAAATGGGAGACGCTTAATTGAATATTTAATCAAATAATGCATACATACGCAAACGCAAGCTACAAGCACGCACACACGCACGTATGTATCCATCCATCATACAAAAACGAACAATTATATTTAGTTTTTTTATCTTCCGTGAATGAGGCCGCGAAAATTTAGTTAAAATCGAATGACCATGAGCCTGCTTATTCTTGCGATTTGAAAATTTTTTGCGATTTTCCTGCAAACGGCCATAACAACCTTTTTAAAGCTTGCTGAGGTTCTTATGTCTTTGATGCCTTTTTGCGTGAACTTAGCGGTTTCCCTGAAAACATGCGTTGAAGTGAATTATCATAGATAGTATAAATAAAATACAGAAGAAGATTCCTCCTAAAAATGTCTCTAATTTTAAAAATTACTTCGGCACAAGTAAAAAGCCATGAAACTGTAAAATGAACAATTCTAAGGCTTCTCACCAAAAGATTTTTATAACCTAACTAAATAGGCAAAAATAATATAATAATATATAAATAATAGATGGCTCTGCCATTATTGGACATTTAAGAGAAAGTCGTGTGTTGTCTTATTTAATATTGAATGTTTCCTAATGGAATTCAAAATACTAGTATTTCAAAAAAAGGATTTATCAGAGATAGATTATGTTAATAGCGCAATATAAATATTGTGGGAAAATTCAGGAATGTATCAGTGAAAATTTTTCCAATTTTGCTATTTAAATTGTCATTATAGTTAAGTTACAAATTGATCTTTCCTGACTAATTTGTCGAGAATTATTTGAAAGAAAAGATTCCACTAACTTATTTTCAAACTTTAAATGGGAAACCCCCAACTTACTTCAAACATAAAGCCACTAAATTGGATATTAGGAACAAAAATTGCATTATAGTATAACCAAACTTAAATTAAAATGTTTAGATTGACAGTTAGAAGAAGTTGTGATAAAAAGGGACAAAAGTCGATGAACTCATGCGTTCTAAATGGAAGTTTGAGGAGCCTAAGTTTAAAGTTTACAAGTGATAACATAAATAGGATGGAAATGTAATATTTATATTATAATGCCATAAGATATGAAATGGACTGAAAACAGGTTGAAAAACTTCAAGGAGTGCCTTTATGGAAATATTAGGATCAGAATTGATAAACTTCGTGCTAAGAAACAAAGTGTAATGGAGTTATTATAACTAATAGCTGAAGATATAACAATAACTTTAGGTTTTTTGTTCTAACTTTGTCTGGATAAATCTTTAGTGTGGATCGTGAAACTTAAATGCTCCAATATTCAATCTTATTTTTTTGTTAATTAAAATAAATTATTCACATACTTTTAATTAAATTTCCTTTTTTATAAGTTTATTTAATTGTACTATTTACTGTAATAGGTTTTTGAAAAGTCCTTGAAATTACTTTATAAATATTTGGTTGCTGAAATAGTACAAATTTAGAAGCAGAATTGAATTCTGTGAAAATGCACATTCTTCGTAAGGGTAACTTAACATGTATAACATTTGCCCATTTAAAGCATTCATATAGATTGGCTTTCCTATTAATATTCCAAACTTTATAAATATCAACTTTGTCGAATTTCTAATATATACATAATTTACTAGATAATTAGTATGTTTTCTTTCAATTTCCAAAATACAGACTAAAACTACACTTATTATGTCATAATTCAAATCAATAGTAGTATAAATATAAAACAATTCATTTTGTTGTATAAATGGTTACTAAAAATATACGTTAACAACAAGTTAAAAGACTAATTATTTTAAAAACAATTTTAGTAATAAAAACTATATGGTGTGAAACAACACACGACTTTCTCTTACGCATATAGATATACCAATACTGTCAATAAATGATTAGATTATTGCCTAAGTTTATTTTGGACACAATAATTGTAACGGTCACCGATCCAAGTTAGTGGACAGGCGAAAGGCTGCTTAACTCCGCAAATTTTCTCTAATAAATTGCTTCAAAGCATTTTGTCAGAAAAACTGCTAAGTTCAAGTAAAGAGGCATGGAATACATAATAACTGCAGCAGATCTAAAAGTAAAAGTTATAACTGTTTTCGAGGAAATCGCAAAAAAACTTAAAAATCGCAAGAATGAAATGGCACTTCCGGTCATTCGATTTTACCTAAATTCTTGACGTCTCATGCGCAAAAGATAAAAAACTTAAATATACAATTTAATTCATATATCATATTTAGTTTTTGAGATATGTCGTTCGCAAAAAATACACCAAGTACTTCCGGTTACTCATCGTTCGAAAATTTATTAGAGATACAGCTTAATTAATGTAAAACAGAATTAAGTAACCAAGAAATTTACTAAGTTTTAAAAAAATCGTTATAGTCGATTTCAAGAAAATCGGGAAAAATAAAAATTCAGAAAATATCTAAAAATGACAGAAACAAAGTGGAATTTCCGATTATTCGATTTTAACCAAATTATTGATTAGGCATACCAATGTAGTTATCGCCACAAGTATAAATTTTCAATCAGCTAGAGCTTTTAGTTTCATAGTTATTTTATTTTAAGTTAACGGTGAAGGTACTTCCGGTTACTTAATTTACGGAAAAATTTCTGAAAACAGCCCAAACTATATGAAAGGTCATTAAATGGGTAAGAAACAAACTAAGTTTTAAAACAATTGTCAAAGCCGATTTTGAAAAAATCGAGAAAAACCGAAAATTCGAAAAATATCTAAAAGTAACAGAAATAAAGTTGTACTTCCAGTATTCGATTCTAACTAAATTCTTGATTTAGCATAAAAAAGTAGCTAGGATCTCATATACAAATTTTTATTTATTTAGGACTATCAGTTTCATAGTTATTGTAGTCATAGTTAACGGAAGGACTACTTCCGGTTACTCGTTTTACGGAATTTTTTTTTGAGAAATTGTTTTAATTGCATGAAAGGGCATCAAGCAGATTTCGAAAAAATCGTGAAAAACCAAAAAATTAAAAGAGTAAAGCGGTACTTCCGGTTATTGGATTTTAGTGAAATTGTTGCAGTCGCGTTCGAGGATAGATACAAACTCAAATATAAAATTTCGTTTATTTACGATTTTTAGTTTTCGAGATATTTTGTTCACACGCGCGCGCACACACACAAAACGCGTATTTCCACTAAAATTTCCACATCGAAGATTTTGGACGAAAACAATACTTTCTCTATACTATATTTCATATATGTAAAAGAAAGTAAAAATTAACTTAGTTTTTTTATGCTTTTTGGAATAGAAATAGGATTTTATAATAATATTACCAAAATTCTACTGGTTATATTACGAGGGTGGTTTAAAAAGTTTGCAGTATGGAGATGTTAAAACAAGCATAGTCTTTGAAATAGTTTTATTATGCAGTATCGCCTCTAGTAACTACAATCCGAAAATGCCTACAAAATATCCCTGTACTTCTACAAGCGCTTCTTATTGGACGAAGAATGATTATCAGCAAAGGTAGAAGTTGGAGGCAGCCACATCCAGTGAAAAGCGCGTACTCTCTAAAAGTGCGCACTTTAATTCGTTAACAACAATAATAATTGTTCATTAACACAACAGGGTAACCCATTTATAGCGCTAGATACATTTGTAGTGTAGAAGTACATCATTACTAACATTAAATCATAATAAGTTTATTCGCCACATGTTAAACAAAACATTAATGAAATAAAGAAATATAACATATAAACCATTATTTACATCTAACAATAACAAGAAAGTATGTACTATGGAATCTTGCATTCATGCTCAGCACTATAATATTGGTATTGCTCAAAAGTAACGAACCATTTACTATGTCATAATGCATATAAACATTTTATGGACGATATTACACGTCTATCGGCCAATGAAGCCGTTTTAAAAGATGATAACAACGCTTTCATAAATAGGCCCTTTTTTCACGAATTATTTGATTTGGTTGCTTCACAAGCTTTGCGTAATATTATCCGGTTATTGTTTTACCTTCCTCAATATAACCAATCATTAAAACTCTTCGTGAATTCCCAAAAGCAGATCCCTTATATATCCTGCCAATAGAATCTCCTTTGTCTTTATGGATGCAAAACAACCAACTTATGTT
Organism: Phrixothrix hirtus; assembly: GCA_024586415.1. NCBI lineage: Eukaryota > Metazoa > Arthropoda > Insecta > Coleoptera > Phengodidae > Phrixothrix > Phrixothrix hirtus. The sequence continues at coordinate 658 of JAHWXV010608096.1, read as the reverse complement.
CAATATTTTGCCTATTCTTAGTTTTTGAGGTATAGTACTGAGCCGATAGTTTGTGCGTAGCTATAAAACGATGGATAAAGTCAACTTTATTCTTCTTCAAATGCGTCAAATATCCTCAGAAAGTTCCATTCCAATGCGTTTGTGATAAATATTTTCTTTGTGTAATTGATTATGCACTTTTAAAACTTCACGAAATGAAATAGAGATGGCAGCATTACTTCAAATAAAATATACACAGTAGTTGACACCAACTGTCATACGCACAAATGTCAAGTGTTATATTGTTCTGTCCTACGAATAATAGTATTCCTTATACGTAGGATCTATCAATGAGTATCAATTTGGCGTCGCTTTGAATAAAGCTAGTTGTGTAAGAGTTGCAAAATGGATAAAACTGAAACTCGCGTTGTTATAAAATATTTTGTAAAAAAAGGTTGTAAGGCAATAAAAACTAATAAAGACGAACAGGATACTTTAGAACACTCTGCTACAGCATTTACGACTGCGCATAGGTGGGTGACGGAATTTAAATATGGTCATGTGAGCCTAGAAAATAACCCGTGCAGAGGACGACCAAAAACTGCCACAACGCTTGGAATCGTGGAAAAAGTAAATATATATATATATATATATATATATATATATATATATATATATA
>JAHWXV010607976.1:0-11140 GCA_024586415.1 Phrixothrix hirtus | reverse complement strand
TGTTTTAGCACACACTAAAGGAAAAAATCTAAAGGACTGATATAGGGACTTCGTAGCGGCCATGGATTAATCGATCCTCTTCCTATCCATCTATTTCCAAATTCAGTTGATAAAAATTGCCGGACGTTTTGATGGAAATGAGGTGATGCACTACCTAACTGGAACCATAAATTTTGGCATGTATGAAGGTCCACATCTTCCAGCAATAACGATAACTCGTTTTGCAAAAAATTTAAAAACATTTTTCCATCTAACACCCCTGGAAAGAAGTACAGCCCAATAATACGCTCTCTTAAAATTACATACCAAACATTTAAGGAATATATTGTTTGAAAGTATGCTATTCGCTTCCACTTTGGATTTTCTTGGGCGTAATGATGAGAATTATGCCTATTAATACAACCGTTATTTGTAAATGTTGCCCAAAAAATCAGGGTCGTCTTGAACTTTTTGAAGTATACAATTACAAAATTCTAATAGTTTGTCAAAATCAGGCTCCTTTAGTTTTTACACTAGCGTTACATGGTATGTATTTAATTTATTTGCATGTAAAATTTTACTTACCGAAGACTGGCTTATTTCAAGATTTCTGGTAATTGAATATTTTGGCTTATATGGGGATCATCCGTTACACTACGGATAATTGCTATGTCATTCTGCTCACTTGTGGCAATTATTTGTATAGGTCTTTCAGTAGGAGGCCAATTTTCTCTTAACTGAGTTTCAAGACTACGAAAAATTTTGTCAGTCGGTGCTTTATGATGTAGATAGCGTTGATGGTACTAATTTGCGGCAGCAACGGCATTTTTCTGGCATTCACAAAAAATTAAAATCATATCAGTCTTTTCGTTATTTCATACATCTTCTAATAAATGAATGAAATTGGACAATAAACGTCAAGATTAATGACTAGGATGTTTGAACTACTGCGAACGCTTGTTTGACTAATATAATAATTATGCTTTCAAATAACATTAAAGGTGAATACTAATTTTACTAGTAGTTCATTATATTCGTAGCAGTTTAAATATTACAATTTAATTATTGACAGTTGTAAATATGGAAAATCAGGTATATATGTTCTTGTATTGGAATAGCGACTTATGAAAGTGTAAATTGGGTTGGCTATTTGGGACATTCAGGGTCGTCATTACTCAATAATAACCCTATATATAAATTAATGCACCAAAGTACTCCTTCGCGTTTACTAAATATGATATATCAAATATCATATCAAGAAAGGGGTGTCGAAGTTAAGCTAAGCTCATGATTATCTGATACTCGAAAAATTAAGGCAGAAGTACCACAAGGGTCTGTTCTGGTCTCATTATTGTTTAGTATCAGCATTGATGATATTCTCCCCGTTGATAGCGCCATCAGTGTATGCCAACGACACTGCATTAATCACCCAAGGCAGAAAACTGGACGCTCTTGTTGGTCATCTGCAGCGGGGCATATATAATTTGCGGTTGATTCAGCAACTGGGGTTTAAAAATCGATTCTACCAAAATCGAAGCAACAAATTCACTTTAAAGGAATTACCCATTGCAGTAGCATCACAATCGGTCAACAACCCATTATCTGGAATGCACATAATAACACCGTTAAATACCTGAACATCAATATGAACTGCCGGCTAACATGGAGCCACCATATAACTACAGTTAAAGCCGTGCAAGGCGAGATTATCTGTATCATACTAACTTATCAACCGAAGAGTAACCAAATGCACATTATTAACATAGAAATTAATATTAAGTCCTATTATAATATAAGCGTGTAAGCGTGTATGATAGGGGAAACATCACTTAAAAAACTGGAAATTTTACAAGACTTAGTTATTCCTTCATAAACAAGAAAACCATCCGGTAAGTCCTATGAAATTTTCGTTTTGCGAGTCAGTTTGTTGTCTGACACAGTGTAAGAGCGTCTAAAAATATGAAGATTTTTATTTATAATTTAGGAACACCCTGTATATAGGACAACATTAATATAATTAAACATTTAAAACACCCATATTCTGTCAATACCAACATTTGTAAATAAGGACTTCTTTATCATTATAAATTCTATTTTTAAAAGTAACTTTTGAAAACCTCTAGTTTTCAAACGTAAACAGTACTTAACTTCAACGATTGACAAACACAGGTTCGCTTCTAAAAATATCTGCCAATCAGGAATCCCCGAGAATTGAAAGGTCACAGAGAGCTTGCTTCGAGCATTGATTAGAGTACCTGTTTCGTTACCTTTCAAAACCAAGCAGATTAATTGCACTAAGGTCCTTCCATTTTTTCATCTAAATACTTTATATCGTTCCAAGGTAATTATAAACTACATAGTGATACCTCTAATTTAAAGGTATTAGCTAATTCAATATATGCTGAAACATACCGAAAGCACTAATTTCTGACATTCTTATTCGTTATCGCGGTTCCCTTTTGCTATATCAAAGGAATGTATTGCTAAATGTGTATGAAGACCAATCATAGCAATATATTTTGTGACGAAATCTTCCTTCACTGCCCTATTCATAACTTTGTTCTCTTCGATTTCCTCATATATAGTATATGCTGAAACAGTTCGACATTAAATGAAGATGCAATATCCTTTCCGCTTCAAATATTTTGTAAGGTAACATATTCTGCAACAACTTAATTTGTTAAAATCGTTTTAAAATGGACAATCAAAACACAATAAACATTTATTTAGCGGTGTGACTTTTTTCACTGCCAATGTAGTGTATTAATTCGCAAAATGTATTTAATAATTATAAAATATTTATGGTCACCTCTAAGCCTGATTGAAATCACTTCCTTTTTTACTATATGCATTTAAATGTCAGAGCTTTTGCGGAATTCACAACTTTATCATTTTTTTTACAATTTCCTTCTATATTGCACATGTTGATTTCACTTCTTATTACACAAATTAATTGTCTGCTCAAAGTTAACATTTGCAACCAATGTCCACTTACAGTAACGACCATCGAATATTTCGCTCAATACCTGCATTACGCTTTCATGGTTGAAATGATCTTTATCTACGGCATGTAGTGATAACCAATTGTTTAGCGATAAGATGCTACAACTATTTAATGAGTATTTGTCAACTAGTATGTAAATGAAATCATATTTGCGGTTTTTGTGAAGCTGTAAACACGTGAATATCGGTGATTTAACACTAATGGGCGAGGTGTGATAAAGGGATTTATAAAGAAAGCAGTTAGCCAAAATTTATACAAAAAACTATGGCTGTATATGATGAAAATTATCCACCGTATTTTTAAATAAAATTGCAGTTAAAGCAGTTTACCACCCAAAAAAGCGAAGATGCAAGCATCTACATGATGCTAATTGCGACATTTGTTTGGGATAACGAGGAAATTCTTTGCATTGACCATATACAGAAGGGGAATCAGTCACCACAGATATTTATAAAGAAACAATTAAAAATTTTGTAATAGTCTAAAAATTCTGCCCAAAAGACTTTCTTGCTGCACGACAATGTCCGAGTTCAGAAAGGTCACCAAGTTTAGAAAGAATGTTGAGCTTCTTCATATCAGGAACTAAACACATCATTTCCAAGTTTTTTAAGGAGTTGACGAAAAAACTGTGTTGGAGGGTATCATCTATTTAGGAAAGCGTTAGTCCAATTATGTAATGGCCAAAGCTGGTATGTTGAAAAATAAAATTTTATTTCTTCTTTAAGTCTTTTCGCTTCTGGTTAAATAGGTTTCACTTTCATATCTCCTCGTAGTTTTAGTTTTGCAACAACCTTTCAACTTCGCGGTTTCTTGCGATCCTTCCTCAAAGATTGTATAGTAGCTATTTAACTTTTCTTCGTAATTAAACCTTCGGTATCTTCATCTATATACTTCTTTAAACAAAGACGATTCTGTTACCTCACTTCGAACTAATTGCTGTTTATCTACTAATCTAACCAGTATAAGTTGTCATACAGATTTTTAAAAAACCTCGTTTCATTTGGATCTATATATTTATAATGAAACTCTACGAAAGCTCTGAATTCATTTGGATCCTTTTTAGAAATCAAATATTCTGTATTTAGAAATCCACCGAACCCACCTAGTGGCAATATGTACCTATACCATGTCAAGTGTCGTGCCTTTCAACTGTTATTTTAATTACTAACTCGTATTAGCTTTATGGTCCATCATGGCTACCTGAACCTTTATAAAATTAGTCGAAAAACATTGAGCATTATAATTATAGCAGGAGCAAGTTAAAAAAAATTTTTTCTAGTACTTCTCCTTCTAACTATAACATTATGCTTGTTGCGTTATTCGTCAGCTATTTTGTTTTTTTATCATCACTTCCTGCTTCCTAGCTAATAAATATTATCTGATGTAACCGATTATTTTTAAACATATCCAATCAGTATTTACGCTCAGTCAAAGAAAAAGCTATTGTCTTAAACCTACTCAAATATAGAACGATATTTTGGACGATGAACTATTTGTGTTGCTATAATGCTAAATAATGCTTCCGCACTTTTATGCGCTTATTTGTTGGGCTAAACTTTCAGCAGTAATTTTCACCCTTGTTAATTTCTGTCATCCTTACCATGCATATTTTGGACTTCCTTTTATATTCTTCCAGTTTATTAAAAAACTACTCCAAGTTAACTAAATGTCTTAGTTGCTTTCGTATTAATCCTTGCAATTTAGTATCACGTATGAAAAACCTACTTGGCAGTTTAGTTACTGCTTTTTCTCCTATCACCTCAATGAAATGGATTTTATAAGATCATTTCTAATCAAAAAGTTGTTTCTTCGCTCGAGATCCACTTGACCTTTCGTTTTGATTTTTTTCCACAAAAACAGTTTACTTGCAAGTAGTTCAAGATTACTATTTACCAACTCATATTAATTGTATGCATCGTTTTATCAGCCATTGTGGATTTACCTCTATTCTGCATGTGGCATAAACTTTGTTAAACTAGCTTTGCTTCTTTCTGACATATTTGTAGACAATATTAGAAGTACGTGATTATCTGCCTTTAGAAAATTAATTAATTTAGCATAACAACTCAGATCATCTTCCACTGGTTTTGCCAATTCCCACTAACAAAGTTTCTAGCAACAGCAATTTTTCTCAGAATCATAGACACCTCGTACTTCCAAATCCGTAAATTGTTTTTACGTTTGACTTGGCCAAATAGTTTGATTCAATTTATTTTATTAGAAACTTCAGGAAATTGAAAATGGCAGTAATTAGAAAAGGTATATTTGTTTATTTTTCCTATATTTTCACAGTAGGCATAGAAATCTGCCTATTGCTGTACAATTATTTTAAAAGCAGATTATGAAATTGTTAATGAAATATATCACAGATGCTTAACAATTTTACGCTTACAATTTCTTAAACATACTCTTCCCATTTATAATTGTTTAAGAAATGGCCCTTTTCAAGTACTCTTTAAAGTTTTGTCTCTTTATTGGAAAGCGTTATAGAAAAAAAAAATTGAACTTTTGATTTTAAGTAACCTTTAAATACGCTTAAGAAGCAGCGGCATCCTATATAGTCTCATTCATAGCTTTATTTGTCTCAAGTTTTCTTTTGAAGATAATGTATTATTAATTCTAATTATTTCGTTGAAAATATTCGTTTGTGTTTATGTATATCTAATCTATTTTTAATTCTTGAAATACGATTATAACAATCTTTATAGAAAACTGTTAGTAAATATGTAAAATAGTTAACTAAATTGTATTTTATGATTTACTGGGTATATTATCTTATGAAATTATTTATAAAATTGCCAAAGTAAAATTAAACATTAATGCTTAAGATTTAATTAAAAGGGCTACATATCTATAATGATTTTAGGTTTATTTATACAGGTTCAAAGAGATGAACTTGTAGAATTAAAGGTTTCATTCCAGTGGATTTACAACCGGCTACTTAATTCCCATTGTTAGGAGACGATTTCTCGTTCTATACAATCATAATTAAAAATTAGCTGATCTTCTTTTATATATTATAACCGCATTTAAGTTGTACATCATTGTAAGGTGTTGTTTTCATAACTTGGAACATTACCAATTATTACAAGTTGTTCGCCTTTTTTGACTCATTTAGATTAAAATTCGAATATGCGTTATTATACTTCTGTTGAGATTTGTAAATTGTTCGGTGTACTAGTAGGACGCTTTTAACTTACCGGCTACTATACTGCTTTACCCCTGTATTACAACAGCTCCTAAAATTCAATGCTCATTTGTAAACCTTTTGGTAACTACAATATTATATCTTGCTAGGTTGATTACAACTAATTGAATAAGATTTAAAACATCCATTTTAGTATAGTAAACTTTATACTAGCACTTGTACTGAATAGAGTCGCCTATCGAAATTTATATGTTAGATTCTATTTAAAATTAAAATAACTAATATAATCGTGAATATAACGAAAGTATACCAGATTTAATTTAACTATAACAGAAAATATGTAAATATCTAATTTGAGCATGTCCATTAATGTTTATACCATAGAATTATTTTATAATTCTAAATTTCTAAATGCTAATTCATAAAAATAATTTAAAACTTTAACTAATCTATTGTATAAAAGTTCTAATTAGTTACTTTAGCAAAGTATACTAATAGGGTAACACTATTCAGATTTTATAATTACCGATCCATAAGTTATTCTTCGGTAATATATATATTCATCTGTTAAATATATATCTACTTGCATCAGATACGCTTGGTACTGGAAATATAAAAGCAGAAAAAAGTTGTCTAGACGCACTCCTTGTTGCTTTTATCCATATTCACTGATACTCGTATTTTGGTAAATAATAAATTAGAAATATTGAACTTCGCTTTTTCTAATAAAAAATTTTAAGTCTATGAAAAAGAGATTTTACTTACCTACACTTTTCAATTCAATAAATTAAGATGAAAGAAACTTCTTTAACAAATTTCATTCAACATCAATCATCCTTTGTATCAATACAACATGAAATTTGGTAAATATTATATATATGTTAGAAATTTTTAAATTCTGAATACAGTGAAGAGATGAAAACTAATTGAAAATATTAACATATCTATTTATTGTATTATTTTAGTAAAAATACAAAAATTCAGCATTTGTTATACTTAAAATTATATGCACGCATAAAATGTGTAAAATTCAAAGTTTGTGTTTCAGATTCCTTAAAAATTAATAACTTGTTATACAAGCGACCTTCTCTTCGACAGACATTTGTTTATAAATAAATGCCAATTCGTAGTATAATGTAACATAATTAAAAATTGTGGGCTATTTATTTAAGTTTTACTTTTTATTATCTTATTTTGAGTGTATAATTAAATGTCTGAACGATCTCGAGTTCATCATTGAAATTTAAGAGAGCTCTGCACCCATCGATACCGTAACATCAATGCAGCTCACTTAAAAATAGCAAAAATTAAATTCAAAAGAGCACCCCGAATTTAGTGCAACTATTTTTTTTAAATATTCATTCTTTTTTTGAGGGGTAGAAAAGTAAATTTTATATTATTGAGATTTGCCCCAAATTAAGGAACGTACTTACTTAGAGATATTATGTGAACTTTCAGACCAAAATAAAAGAGCAGCTTGAGAATTATGAAATATAAATTGCGCGACCTAAGTATGAAACCACAAAGATGTCCTATGCATAGGTGTACACGTGTCGTTTTGGAATAGCCAAGGCATTAGTTTATTACGATACAAAATCGGCAAGTGCCTTAAAACAAATCGAGAAAAAGTTAGATAAGCGAGATCCGAACGATCAAGTTTTCCTATTTTTCGAGATCTGTTGTACTAACGTGCTTAACAATCGTTTGTAGTACACCATTTTTTGCAGTAACAACAACTATTAACTAATTACCACAATTTGATATCAAACCCTTACCCCGTTTCACAACAATACTAGCATCGTTATATACAATAACGTGTTTGATATCGTGTCGTTACTATGACAATAACAACCGTTCGGGAAATATATCAGAGCATGACAATAAACATAGCCGGTAAACGGATAAAAACAGGTCAGAAGCGCAAAAAAGGTATTTCGACATTGTATTCTAAATGCACGTATGATTTGTGATTGATTAGTGTGTTGTTTGAAAGTAGTGCTTCGGTAAATGTGTTTAAACTATATTAACTTAGAGATAGGAAAACCAAGTTATAGTTTCTGTTTGATTATTTTAAATAATTTGTTATAGTATTCCTTGTGTGAACAGGAAAATTTGTTGGTAGGATGTTATTTATTTAATAAATGTATACATATATACAAGATAGGTACTTACAATACCAAATTTATATAATGCGTGTATGTACAGCGTACAAGAAAAAGAAGCAAACGCAAAAGATCTACGTATGTATTTACGGAAAGCTAACAATTAAGTCATTTAAAGCCCATAAACGTACTACGTACTATTATTCTAATAGTGTTAAACAAGCAATGTTAGAAAATGAAAATCAAACAAAACCGGAAGCCGCTATGAAATTTTTAAATTAATATAGCGGATGAAATTTCAATTTGTAACAAAGAAATACTATAAATACCTAATTTGACGCAAGCCCTTCTTAGAAATTAGTAATTGCAAGTGTAATACGTAGAAATATTTATTACAAAGCTTTAACAATCCTTTTTTGCTCCTACGCCTTTGAAGTTGTTCAAATTGGTAATTTCCTGTATAAACTAGTTTGCCCCTGCCACCACAATGGAAATTGAGTGAAATTTAAGGAAGTTAGCATTCAGGTATTCAAAAGTCAATAATTAATCGTAAATAAGGGTAAGATAGTCGCGGATAATGGCGCTACTTTATGTTTAACAATAAATAACGGATAATTGATAGTTCTGAAAACAAAGAGTCCGATATATACTTACACTACCTTAGTCTTTTCTATGCACGTCACTGGGTTTCATCCTCGATCAGGTAGAATTACGTCGGATTACCTAAACTAATAAAGTGCTAAAAATGATAACTAATTCCCGAAAGAGAGTATAGGTTATCACGACGTATCTACATACAATGAAATAAGATCTGTACTTAAAAATTGAATATAATAAACATTAAAACGTAGGACATATAATTAAGAAATTACAGGTTCTCCCGCTTGCAATTAACGGGAGCGATTATGTGCTACTACTAAATCAAGGGGCGCTTGTGTTACTAAAATTAAATGACTCTAAAATGAACAAAATAAATTGGCCGTAATGACAAATATTATAAATTATTAAACATTCACAAACGCTAGTCTTTTAGTTATAGTCTTATGAACTTGTCCGGTAGTTCTACGTGATCATCTGATTTGCCCCAGCCGGAATAATTTAGCGAGGGAAATTGACGAAAATTAATTAACGGAATTTATCATTTACTTAGTGATCTGAAGATTGCATTACCCGGAGAAATCGGAGATTACAGATGGCGGACTCGGATATTCACTTAATCGTATATACAATACAATCTTATCAGGATTAACCCTTCGGGTTACAATTGACAGGGAGTTGGAATCAACCCTTTTTTAGAAATTCGCCCTAGGCGGAAATAGATCAAGCGGATACTAACTTAATCGATTAAATCGACATACGGGTACTTCTAAACTATTCTTTTGAATATCCTGACGACGCGCACTATCAAAGAGCGCAGGTTTGATACGAGCGATACTCGTGAAGTGAAGTTTTTCTACTTGAAATTTAAGGGGGAAGACGAGAGGGGTCAACGTATATTTTTTAACTTGTTGGCCTTCAAGTGGGAATTGTTGAATATGTATGTTTAATTAAAAGAATGCTCCTAATTTTTATAGAATGTAACTTAGGATTTTGAGCTTTTCATATTCGTTCGTAAAATAGAATTATATTATTTATAAGGTTACAAAGCAATTTTCACGTAAAACTAATATTGGGACTTTACCAGTTGGATTTTATTAATATTACGCGGAAGTATATACCGGGTTCTTTTCAAATAAGTGACCAAAGTCGTAAGATTTTCAGACGCGCTATACAAGCTAACTTGCAATTATTCGTTTCTCATTTATGAAATAGGTAAAATGTGACCAAATTTTATTGTAATTTTTAATTTTACAAAAATTGCATATTTAAAATAATACTTCAAGTCATACATAATATAAATGCAATTGTGTTCTTACACGATTTATAACTACAGAATGCGATTGAGGAAAACTAAAATTATATTTGTTAGCATTGTGTAATTTCAAAAATTATAAACGTTGATATTATAGGCGGAATCATACCAGTAATAAACTCAATGAGAGCTGAGTTGACTGGAAAATAATATGTATTTTAAGCCGAATAGCATAAACTGGGCCCATCGATTATCAGTGCAAGGTAACCAGTTACAGTAACAATTATAGTACAAACGAGTTGACGGCAGAAGTAATTGAAATTGAAAGGAATTGGTAAATATTTGTAACACATACAGTGTGTTAAAATGCTTCGTTTAAAAATGTTGATAACAGATATTAACTGCTAAGTCAAGTAAAATAGTTTATTAAACGTGGGACAAAAAACACATAAGGCACTACAGTCTTTTGAGGACTAATAACAAATTTCTTCAAGCACATTAATGCTAGGTTTACGTGAGTCAAATTAAAGTTTAGAATTATTACGTAAAAATAGTGTAAATATGCAATTATGGATAACAAAAGTTTGTGCAAGAAGCTACAACCTGTAGCATTGACTTTATAATGGGGCCGGCGCAACTACAGCAGCCACAAATAATTATACTCGTATTAGGGCTTTACGGGATAGGTATTGCCGATCAGGATAAAAAGCAAATCACAGCACAAAATAAAGATTTAATAAATGATTTACAACATACAGTAAAAGACTTGGAAAGTTATAATTTATTAGATCAATCAAATATACTGGCTTCCATAGGAAACGCAACACATACAGAGTGACTTTTTAGTCCTACTACTCAATCTTTAGTGTCTGGTAATTTTTTTCTAAAAAAGGGAAATTTTGTTTTGTGACAAAATTGGTAGCGCTACTCAACTGGTTCAGATCCGATAGTGTGAGTTGATTCTCTCTGAGCTGTGTGAAATTTTGTGCTGTTTCATGTGGTTTTACGAACAAAACATCGTTTAACCTAGAACAACGGGTTTTGATTCTTGAACA
>JAHWXV010607886.1:0-11511 GCA_024586415.1 Phrixothrix hirtus | reverse complement strand
CCGGTTACTCAATTTACGGAAAAGTTTCTGAGAAACGGCCTAAACTATATGAAAGGTCATTAAATGGGTAAGAAACGAAATAAGTTTTAAAAAAATCGTTGGAGCCGATTTTGAGAAAATCGCAAAGAACCGAAAATTCGGAAAATATCTAAAAATAACAGAAATAAAATTGTACTTCCGGTTATTTGATTCTAACAAAATTCTTGATTTAGCATATGAAGGTAGTTAGGATCTTATATACAAATTTTCATTTATTTAGGACTCTCAGTTTCCTAGTTATTTTAGTCACAGTTAATGGTAAAACTACTTCTGGTTACTCGTTTTACGGACGTTTTTTTGAGAAATTGTTTCAACTATGTAAAAGGGCATTAAATCTCTAAGAAATATTATAGATTTAAAAAAAATCGTTATAGCCGATTACGAGAAAATCCCGAAAACCAAAAAAAGGTAAGAGTAAAGTGGCACTTCCGGTTATTGAATTTAAGTGAAATGGTTGCAGTCGCGTGGAGAGGTGGATAGAAACTCTAATATAAAATTTCATTTATCTACGACTTTTCGTTTTTGAGATATTTTGTTCACACACACAGACAGACACACACACACACATACACATACACACACACACGTACTCACACGCCCACACACACACCCACACACACACACACACACACACACACACACACACACACAGACCAATTTTTAAAAACATGTTTTTTGAACTCAGGGGGCCCCAAAACGTGTATTTCCACTAAAATTTCGACATCGAAAATTTTGGACGAAACAATACTTTCTCTATACTATATTTCATATAGGTACGAGAAAGTAAAAAGAAACCGACCTAAATTTTAATTCAGTTAGGACAAGGGTCATTGGCCTCGCAAGGTTAACTTAGGGCGAACCCAATAGTAAAAATAAACGATAATCATTAAAATTGTGTGCATTATACTAAATTTCTTGTGTAGCAAATTGTTTGAGAAGGTTGTTATTGTTTACAAATAAAATGTATGTTTAATTTCTAAATCTTAGTTATTTAATGCCAACCAAACAAAGAAAGCACATTATCATAACTCATGAAAAGTAACAGTAATTACAACTGCGAGGAGGTGATTTCCACAATAAATAATAAATCGATGATCCTACTGGAAACTAAATAGGCGTTACATCATGCATAAATAGAAAAATTAAAATTTAACTTTGGCATCATAAATCTAATCAAGTTGTCAAAATGACAGGAGCTAAATTTGTTTCTCTATAGGTATAGCAAGAAAGTTTTTTTTCTTTATTATCTTAATCACTTGATAAACAAAGCCAACATCTTTATTTTTATAATCCTGAGACAAAATTTAACGGAATTGCCTTTTAAATAAATAAAATCATAAGAGTAAATTTCGCAAAAAAATAGTATATGTAGTGTATGTATTTAAAAAATAAAAAACAAACGCATAAACTTTTGCCGGAGAGCGATTGGTAAAAGGAGATTTTGATTATAAGAAAGAATTTTATACAACAATACGTTGATGATTTGTTTTAAAATTTACACAGTAGTTTGAATAAACAAATGCAGTCATACATCCCGTGTTTTAAACTATTTGCTGTTAGAATAAGTTTAACTAAAGGAAATAAGAAATAAGCAAAATATTATCATAAAGCATGTTGGATGTAGGTACTTTTAATTTCACCTATTACTTACACAAACTTTATTTCAAATTAAAAAATTATACAAAAACGAAAAACCTTGTATGAAAGCATGCGTCAATTAAAATCGTTTAGTTATATAACAGTATACTGTATAACAAGGAACTAAAGTGCCCCTTTTAATCCCGAATGATTAAAAAGGGCTACTTTCTCTTTCAGGATTGAAAGAGGCACTTTGGTCCCTTGGTATATAATATACTATTAATTGATTAATTTTTGTTATTGCCATGGGTTTTCTTTGTTTATGCGGGATTTAAAGTACTTTAATTCTCAGCGGGACTAAAGTAAAATTTTAATCCTTTGAGATGAAAAGCGTCACTTTAGTCATGGAAACAAGTAACTAACTGTAGCATTTTAGTCCCAAAAGTGCAAAAAATCATTTAACAGTATATTACATATCGAGGCCGAAAGTATCTCATTTCTCTCGAGAGAAAAATAGGTCAGCGAGGCCATAAGGCCGAAGTGAACTAAAATAACAATTGTTACCATGGATTTTCCGGGTGGAAAGTGAACACTTTCCAACCGGTTGGAAAGTGCTTATTTTCCACCTGATAAACAATTGCTCATCTTCAAACCTCTAAAAAATTGATTATGAATAAAATTAAAAAATATTCTTTAAAAATCGTTAGTTTAATACTTTGTAGGAAAATCACATTGGAATTAAATAGCCTGCAGTCGCCGTGGCATAGATTTTACAAGATTAGCATATAGATCTGGAGATATTTTAGGTAATTCTTCATGTAAAACATTTCGAAGATTTTCTTTATGTGAAATATGATGTTTTTGGATATTACGCTTTAATTCTTTCCAAATATGCTCAATTCCATTTAAATTTGGTAATCGAGCCGATGTTTGAAGAACCTTTGGGTAGTTATATACAGTAACTATGTCTTAATTAACCTCTCAGGTACGTTTTGGATAGTTCATAATAAAACTTAAAGCTCTTTAAAATTTCTAATTACATAGCACTATCATGTAAATTATTTCTTAAGATGTTTAAATATAATCATTTATTCATGTTCTCATCTATGTATACTAAATTGCCTACACCTAAAGCTGATATAAACCCCATAAAATTTGCAGTCTATGACTACACTTTACTGTAGATCGTAAATTTCTTAATATTCGTTTCTTCTTGCGTTTGGAAAACAGTATTGTTTGCAGAAGAAAGCAAATATAATATATTTGGCTCTGATAGAAAAATTGTCAGAGAAAACCATCCGATGAAATGAATATTAAAAATGTACGTTATGTTATGTATGTACAGTCAAAGAGTCAATATAGGTGTACGGCCCTAAAGTTCATATAATTGTATTTCCATGCTTCCACCATCAAAAGAATGTAATGTCATGTAATGTGAAGTCTGGGAAAAAGATGAAGAATGTTGAAACGTTGTAAACATATTTGCAACAATAAAAATAAAAGTAGAGTTCACCAGCATGTTTTATTATATTAGGAAGTAGGAAATTTATAAAGAAATTTTTTAATATGAGGCTTTCTTATTGGAGTTCAGCCGAAAAACTAATACGAAGTTCTTTTGTTATCTGATAATAGTAATTGTGATTTTGTTTCAACATAGGAATATTCGTGTTTTGATCAAAGGTAAGAAAATTTATACGTCTTTTCAATGTTGTTTCGTTTATACCCATATGTTGTAGTTTTTTTGAGCATTTAATTTCTTATAAAGTATTTTCACCATTACTTTCATTAAATATTATTCCATCTGGACTAGCCCTAAGAAATATTTTTCTCGTTGTCCAACAAATATACCACAATTATTTATTTGGAAACTCGTAAGTTTTTCAAAATCTCCAATGGCTATATGATTTCATGTTTCAAACCATACCTTTTGTCTTGATTACGAACAAATGCGTTATACAAAATACTGTGAACTAATTTTGTTTGTAGAGTGTTAGATTTTCGTTTACATACCGTGCCGAATATGGATGCAGTTAGTTTAAATGTATGTTCCTGTTTCCATACTAAATTTGAACTTTGTTCACTCGTTAGCATTTCAATAATGCTCCTTTCTTTGGCTGTTATTGTTAAAATAGTAATTATCTTGTTTTTTATTTTAAACCAAACGTCTTCCGACAATTATTTCCTTCCATAGTTATTATCTAGGCCCTTAGTGTTGCTTATTCTTCTATGGGTGGCTATGTCTCTTGTGTGGTTAATGTAATTTACGCTTCCTCTATTCAATGAATTTCTTAGTAAAATATCCAGTTTCACATTTGGAAAACACTTTTATAATTTTAACAAAATAATTTTCTTTCGTATTCTAAGATATTTCTGCGCATTTACATCTTATTTAGTATAACCCTTTAATGGCAAAATTAATCTGAAAATAAGAAAAGTGGCAGTTTAACAAAATACTATATAACCGTTGATCGAATCCTTTTACAGATACCTTTATGTATAAAATTTCTTATTAAGAATTCATCACGCAGCATTGAAATAGCTCCTACAGTTTCAGAATACAGAAGGGCAAATATTTTGATGAATTGAACGGTTACAAAAGTATGACTTTGAAGTAAACCATCACGTCGGAAGAAATTATCGAAACGCTGATGCTTTATCATGATGGTCTTGTCCAGAAGATTGCAAACATTGTTCTAGGTTGAAGTGATGAGTTGAAGAACCTCTTGCCGAGCGTATTACTGTAATCAACCATGGCTAGAAACTGGATAATGTCAAGCAGTATCAAGGAAGCGATTAAGATTTGAAGTTATTAATAAACGGAAGAATTGGTCTCAAAGGGATTACTTGCAAGTTCAGGATGACATTTGAAAAAAGCCCTGGAAAATGATTATGGAAGTGAAACACGAATTCGGTTGGTGGGCCCGAAATGCAGAATGGTGGAAGTTTTGCCACAACTGCATGATGGTCTATCATGAAGATATATGGGAATAAAGAAAGTACTGGAAAAAGTCAGCGAATGATTTTATGGATAAACTACTGGGGTAGTGTTAAGGAGTAGTGCCGAAAATGTGTAATATGCGCTTCTAGGAAAGGTCCCCTTGAGAAAAGAGATAATATAATGTAGGTAGCCCAACACATTCTAGTTCCAATTAATTATTTTAGTAAATGGACCGAAGCATACGCTCTACCAAATCAAGAGGCAGCTATAATGGCCAATATCTTGGTGAAAGAACTGTTTAGCCATTTTTATAATTCTTTTGGAATTACATTCAGACTATGGAAGAAATTTTGAGTCAGTCTGATTTCAAAGTCTCTGCCAGCTATTGAAAATACGCCAGACTAGAACAACTGCTCTTCGTCAACAGTTAGATCGGATGATGAAACGCATGAACTGAATAATAGGAAAATATTTATCAAATGTTAGACAACCTTTGATAAATAGACCATCAACGAAATTGGGGCCAGTACTTATATCCATTTTATGGCACACCGGTCAGCTGTAAACGAGATGACAGGAGAAACTCCAGCTAGAGTATTGTTTGAGCGTGAAATTAGGCTACTATGTGATTTGGAACTCGGTAGCAAGCTTGAAGGGGGGTGGTTGCTGGAAATGAATATGCCGAAAGTCATCCAAAGAAACTAAATTCAAATGAGAGAGTTCGTAATAACATCCAATAATCGAATAAAACTCTACTATGCTGTAAGTTCGAAAACGGGAGGGTTTCAACTCTCCCAAATAGGTTGGTATAAAATTCTACAAAGAATCAATGATATAATATATCGAATAATGTAATTTCTCAGAAGAAAACCCTAGGTGGTTCACATGAATTGGTTGGCCCCATGCTCTGGGAAGAATGCAGAACCAGGACAAGTGAACTTGAATAAATTGGGAACCACATTGAGTTCGAAAATATAAAAGACAAAGACAATGAAAAGTCATTTAGTAAATTCGAGAACCCGTAAAGGTCGGTTTAGAGTTACCACAGAAGATTACATTTGGTCTCTAAAGTGTTCGAATGCCCCGTGACATCGCAGTCAAATTGAAAAAGAGGTATAATGAAGTTGAAACACCCTAGGCTATGTCTATGTGTGTTTGTGTGGCGTAATAGATAGGTCGGCCATGTTGGATGTGGGCATGTTTAGTTGTGAGGCCATTTTAAAAGTGGGCGTGTGTGTGTGTATTGTTGTATTTAAGGAGCGATCTTTTAATGTCGTGTGGGAGTGTTGGCCATTTTTATTGCTATGAGGGGTATGGCCATTTCAAATTATAATTTACAACTAATTCAATGTTTAGCATATAATATTGTGCACTTGTAGATAAATCATTGTGTGTGTGTGTGTGCTGTGACCGTGTGTGTGCGTGTGCGTGCGTGCGCGCGTGCGTGCGTATGTGTGTGTCTGTGAACACGATAACTCGAAAATTAAAAGTTCTAGGAAAACAAAATTTTATATTTGAGTTTCTATCTACCGTCGCACGCGATTGCAAAAATTTATTTCGCTAAAATTGGAAAACCGGAAGTGCCATTTTACTCTTGTCATTTTTTGGTTTTTTAAGATTTTTTCGAAATCGGCTTTAACGATTTTTTTAAAATTCAATAAATTTCTTAGAAATTTAATTCCCTTTGATATAATCTAGGCAGTTTTCATAAAATTTTCCGTATGTCGAGTAACCGGAAGGGCTTTCGCCATCAAGCCTGAATAAAATAACTATAAAACTAAAAACTCTAGCTAAATGAAAATTTATATTTGATGTTACCTTCGTGTGATAAATCAAGAATTTGGTTAAAATCGAATAACCGGAAGTACATTATTTCTGTCATTTTTAGATATTTTCTGAATTTTTCGTTCTTCAAGATTTTCTTGAAATCTACTCTAACGATTTATTTAAAATTGATTGTATTTCATAAGCATTTAAGACCCTTTCATATAATCTAGACAATTACTCAGAAAATTTTTTGTAAATCCAGTAACCGAAAGTACTTTCACTGTTAACTCTGAATTCAATAACTACTAAACTAAAAGCCCTAACTTAATGAAAATTTGTATTTAGGGCCATAATCGCCTTTCTCTGTAAAATCAAAAATTTGGTTAAAATCGAATAACCACAAGTATCACTTTATTTCTGTCATTTTTAGATATTTTCCGAATTCTTCATTTTCACGGTTTTTTTGAAATTGACTAACGATTTTTTTAAACTTAGTACATTTATTAGCTACTTGATTTAGTTTTATATTAAGTAAGGAGTTTCTCTAATACATTTTTGAAAATCGAGTAACCGGAAGTACTTGGAGTATTAGTTGTGAATAACGTATCTCAAAAAGTAATCATTATATGAAAATCAAAAACTGTATTTGTTTTATATCTTCTGTACATGAGACAGCAAAAATTTAGTTCAAATCAAATGACCGAAAGTGCTACTTTATTCTTGCGATTTTTAAGGTTCTTACGATTTTCTCGAAAATGTTTCTAACAATTTTTTTGAAACTTGCTACGGTTGTTATGTCCTCGACATCCTTTTACGTGAACTTAGAGGTTTTCCTGAAAAAATCCATTGAAGCGAGTTAGCAAAGAAAATTTCTGGAGTTAAATAGGGTTTTACGTGTTCAGTAACTTTAATGGGTGACCGTTACAATTACCGTTCCCAAAATAAATGTAAATAATATTTTAATTATTTGTGAACATTTGCATATTTGTATATCTATGTACGTAAGAGAAAGTCGTGTGTTGCTTCACACCAAATTTTTTAGGTTAGTGTTTTTTTAAATGTGCAATTCTACACAAAAAGTGCAGTTATAACTTCATTATGTGCAGTTCTACATCAAATGTACAAGGGGTGTTTCCTGTATATTTGCCCTATTGTCAGTCTGCTGTCTAGTTTTAATTGCAGGAAAATCCACTAGATAGCGTTGTCTGTTCGATAATTGAAATGACCTTCAACTACAGTTGAGGTTAGTTCGTGTGTTCTCGTTATGCAGGGTAGAACTAAGTTAGCCTCGCGTGATATTTGTGTTTAAGAAAGTGCTGTTATGATAACCTGAAACGTACATTGTTGTAGAATAGAAATAAAATGAGTTCAAGCAGAAAAAGTTGTGTAAATCAACCTGATTTGTTTTGCTACATATGCGGAGAATACACGTTAAAAGAAAACAGCAAAACTGTTAATGATTTTGTAAAGAGAGCTTATCTTGGATACTTTGGTGTTAGGCTTGATGATGAGGATAAAATTTGGGCACCGTATTAGGCGTGTAAAACTTGTACAGAATATTAATGACAGTGGACTAACGGGAAAAGAAAAGTCTAAATTCGGCGTACCGATGGTTCGGAGAGAACTTAAAAACCAGTTCGATGACTGTTATTTCTGCCTACTAAATATTACTTATCCTGATTTAGTCTCTGCAAGACTTCCGGTCCCTCACTTAGAGTAAGTGCCGATTCCAACGTTTTACCAGATACCACAGCTCTGTGAAGATGAGTACTTTTATTCTGATCACCTCTCTGATACTAATGAAGTTGGCAGTGGTTATGAGAGGATGTTATCAATTCCTCAAAGTTTCCACCAGGGTGAGTTAAATGATCTCACCATAAAGCCTTAACCTGTTATAAGAAGCTTTTAAATTACTGGTTTCCAGGTTGAACGACAAAAATTTACAGGAATCAAAATTTCCTTTTACCGTACAAAAGAAAAGAGTCTGGCATCCCTCTTCTCTCAAGAAGACAATTATTTTGTATTTTGTCATGAAATTAGAGGACTACTAGAAAGAATGGCTCTTCTTGAATATTTCCCAGGTGATTGGTGCCTATTTATTCACAGCTTAAAGCGAAGTTTGAAACGTGTCCTTCTACACAATGGGAACAAATGTGGTTCAATACCAATTGCTCACCCAATGAAAACGAAAGAAGAATAGAACACTATAGCTTTGGTTTTGAAGAAGATAAAGTATCACGAACATTAATGGGTGATTTGTGTGGACTTAAAAACGATAAACTTTCTCCTTGGACAGCAAAGTGGCCACACTCAATATCCTTCTTTCTTGTGTTTATGGTATAGAAGAGACAAAACACACCACTGGGTTAAAAAGAGTGGCCTAAGAGAAAAAATATGGACGTTGGAGAAAAGAATGCGACTCCTTAGTTGGGCGAGAAAAATTCATCTTTCCTCCATTACATATCAAGCTGGGCCTTATGAAGTAGTTTGTAAAGGCTCTTGATAAGGAAGGATCTTGCTTTGCATGTATAGGAAAAAAAACCTCAATTGAATACGGAAAAACTTAAAACAGGAATATATTCACGGCCCTTAAGTAAGACAACTCATTAAGGATCCTGCCTTCGTAAATTCGATGAATGAGACTAAGCGAAAAACCTGGACTTCCATTTGTTGCTGTTGTCGAAAATTTTCTGGGCAAACGCTGAAAACTGATAAACGAGATGCTCCACAGTTTCAAATATCTACCAAGGAAGATAGGATACGCACATGACGGCAGATTATTGCACGAGTTTAAAAGGGAACTGTTCCAAAATACCTTCAAGAGTGTCACGGAAGAAAAGCTTCCGAAGTGTTCAGTAATTAGTTGGTTTGACTTTTATATACTTAGTCGATGACTATTTCCTCTATCTTGGTATATAATAATATTTGTATAATATAATAATAATAATAATAATAATAATAATAATAATAATAATAATAATAATAGTAATAATAGTATAATAATATAATATAATAAATAATGAAAATTCCGTGTTTAGTTTTTTTTTATTTGATCCATGAACTTTAAAATAGTGTAACGTATGTTTCACTAAAATATGATATCTTAAGAATTTGAGCTCCTAGACAAAAACTAATGCCGCATTTGAATTTAGGGCATCAAATCCATACGAAATTCGCTCCAAATACCTCGGAACCAAAACAACTGTTGGCCTGTGTTATTTTACTGGTTTAAAAATTCCAGAATTCGGGATATAACAGATTAAGGGCAGGAAAGTTTGAAATATAAAATGTCTAAACTTTTATATAAAGGCTGACGTTTCGGAAGATTATTTTTGTCTTCATTAGAGCGTGACAAATTTCAAGCCTATTAATTTATTATCAAAAAGAATAATATCTTATAAGAGGAAAAATATATAATTTACTCATAGAATACTTGCCGTAATAATTATAATTTATTTAAAGTAGTTCTTAGTATCGGCATTAAATTTGTAAATGAAATGAGTGAGCGTCACACCTCGGCTCTGATATTCCAGTTTTTGGTCGAGAAAAAGGTTTCTGTCTATTTACATCCGCCTCACTCTTCAGATTTGGTACCTTGGGACTTCTGACACTTCCAAAAATAAAAACTGTGCTAAAAGGAAGACGTTTTGACACAATTCTTGATATTGAGTGGGCCACGATGGATCAGCTGAAGGCCCTTCCGAAAGAAGCCTTCCAGAAATGCTTCCTTCCAATCATTGCTAACCAAGGAGAGTAGATTGAAGGAGATTAATTCAAATTTGAGGTAAACCTATTATTTTATTTGTAATAAATTCATTCACCATATTTTTTGATCACATCTCGAATATATATACATAGTTAAAATTATTTTATCAGGAATATACGAGGAATTTTCCGAACATATGATTTGCATAATTCATTTAGTAATAAACCTAACATTTTGATCACATGATATTTTAATATTTGTAACGAAATATGAAAGTATACGAGGGTGTCAGATTTAATTTGTAACAACTTTGTTAAGTGGTGAAGTGTTAAAACACGTAAATATTTTATTTTGACTAAAAAATAAGTGACCTACCGTAAAAGTTGTTATTATTTGGTCTCTTATGAAATGTATTTGTCAAACACCTGTTTTACCTTACAAAATGAGTTTAAAAAGTTATAGTAAAGTGAATTTAGCAATCACATATCTTCTGATTAGTAATCTAATAATCTGTAATCATTTATTTTACCTCTTTAGTCAATTTAACATCCAAACTGTACCGCCTCTCTAACCTTCATTATCGAAGTACAAGGGGTGTACAAGAAATTTTAGTAAGTAACAAAATAAATGAGGCAATCCATAATGCGTCACCCTAATTTTTAATCTCACAGTCGCCAACAGCGTTTTTAGGTAGATACAACAATATTAGTGATTACCCAACGATTCACGCCATTCCGAACTCTTTTGCATTATTTAACCCGGACAAAGTTCTTTAAAATTGCAAAGTGGCGATTCTGTAAACGCATCTTCACTGCAACAACACAAATATTAAATTAAAGTTTATAGATTTCTTTAGCTTTATAGACTCTAAATTAAGGTAACTGGTTTCATATCAAATAAAGATTTTAAAATTTAAGCAAATAAGATCTGAAATTATCAACTAGGAAAGGTGTTTTCCTTTACGACTATCTAGATAAATGGGAAAAATGGGACACAACTTCATCCTATGGAAAGCGTTTACGATAGTTTAACCGGAACATATGTATCTGATGTTAATTACGAACATGCACAAAAAGTGTGGAATAAATTCAACAAATTATTATGTTGACCTCCATTTAAAGACTGATATTTTACTTTTTGCAGACGTATTTCAACAGTTCCGAAACCACTCCTGTCATGCATGATGCGTTCATTATTATACGATTCCAGTATTCACATGGGATGCTATGGTAATGTACATAAACGTGTTATTTTTCTTCGAGCGAGGGATTACAAGTGGTATCTGTCAATACTGTAACCCTTATAGTAAGGTTAACAATAAAAACTTAAGTTGTATAATTCTAGAAATCCTTCTAAATATCACTGCTACTATAGTTGGATTTTTTTATTTTTGCAGCTATGTCATAGATGTACAGTTAAAGCTTCGACATACTTAATAAACTTAACGTTAAATTTATATACATATGTTAGAAAGAGATACTAA
>JAHWXV010607869.1:0-10124 GCA_024586415.1 Phrixothrix hirtus | reverse complement strand
CGCACCCTATATATTTATTTTGAAGCACACTGTATATAAATTTTTGATGCACCCTGTATATATGTTTGCCGCAGGCGGGTCATTAAAAATCAATTAAAAACCGGTTTTCAAGGTCAACAAGGTAATCAAAAGTTGTGGGGGGGCAAAGTGCTGGGCCAGAATCGGCTATCTCTATCTACTGTAAATAATATACTTCAAGATTTTACAGAGTTTGAAACGTAGGGAACTGGTTGGAATTGAACGAAAATTGACTTGCTCAATGCAAATATCAACTTCTGTGATAATCTATATAATCAAATATCTAACACCGCCAGTAGTGACGGATCTGTAGATGAAAGGAAAGCGGGCATAGATATACAATCGCTTGGGCAATTACTATTAGCCTTCTCCCAGCTGCTAACGGCCACGCTTACCTGACTAGCGCTTACCTTCATCTCTCAACTTCTAAAAGTAGCTGTATAACATAAAGAACGCGATTAAAAAACTGGCACAGTTTCACGCGTTTAAACAAAATTGCAGACAATTGAAAAATTTATAGATACGCGAATAATTAAATTAATTAAGTATATAGCTAGTAATTATAAATGTTCATATATTCAGTAGCTCACCTAATTGGTAATTAGATGAACTACGAATGCTGTAATTGTAATAAATAATATATTTTTAATTTCTCTTACCTATATGAAATATAAGTAAAAGAGAAAGTATTGTTTTCCACCAAAAATTTCGATTTCGAAATTTTAGTGGAAATACACATTTTCATGTCTCCGGAGTACGAAAATCATGTTTTTGGAAATTATTCTGTGTGCGTGTGTGCGTGTGTGCGTGCGCATCCGCGCAAGCGTGCGCCCGTGCGTGTTCGTGAGCGTGCTCGTGCAGGTGCGTGTGTGTTTGTGAGCGTGTATGTGCGTATGTGTGTGTGCGTGTGCGTATGTGTGCGTGTTCGTGTGCGTATGTGTGCGTGTTCGTGTGCGTATGTGCGTGTGTGAGTGTTTGGGTGGGCACATGCGTGCGTGCCTGCAGGCGTACGTGCGTGCGTCCTTGATTGCGCGCGTGGGTGCGTGCGCGCGTGCGCGCGTGCATGCGTGCGCGCGGGCGTGCGCGCGTGCGTGCGCGCGTGCGTGCGTGCGCGGGTGCGTGCCCGCGTGCGTGTGCGCGTGCGTGCGTGTGAAAATGATAACTCGAAAACCAAAAACCCTAGTAGAACAAAATTTTACATTTTTGGTTGTATGTATCGTCGCACGTAACTGCAACAATTTCACCAAAATCGGATAACCAAAAGTGCCACTTTGCTATTGTCATTTTTTGGTTTTTTAGTTTTTTTCGTAATCGGCTCAAACATATTTTTTAATTTACTATATTTCTTAGACATTTAATGCCCTTTGATATAATGTAGGTGGTTTTTCAAAAAAATTTCCGTAAGTTGAGTAACCGGAAGTATTTTTACCGTTACGTCTAAATAAAATAACTGAAACTAAAAGCCCTAGATAAGTGAAAATTTATGTCTGAGGTCATAATCGTTTTATTTTGCTATATTAGGAATTTTGTTAAAATCGAGTAACTGGAAGAACCACTTTATTTCTGTCTTTTTAAATATTTTTAGAATTCTTCGTTTTCACGCTTTTCTTGAAATCGGCTGTAACGATTTGTTTTAAATTTACATATTTATTGGTTACTTAATTTAGTTATATATTAACGAAGGAGTTTCTCTAATAAATTTTTGAAAATTGAATAACCGGAAGTACTTGGAGTATTAGTTGTGAACAACATAACTCAAAAAGTAATCATCATATAATAATCAAAAACTATAACTGAGTTCTATATTTTCCATACAACAGACGACAAGAGTTTAGTTAAAATCGAATGTATATCTATGTACGTAAGAGAAATTCGTGTGTTGTCTCACACCAGATTTTTAAAATTGTTTCTAAAACTGTGTTTATTTTGTGTTTGCTGCCACAAACTGTGCACAGGTTGTTTTTAATTAAAGTATTGATCATTAACTTGATCGATAAAATTGGATTGATGTCTCTGTATTCTTTATTTAAATTGTTCTTAACATTCACCACCCAACAGGATTAGCCATTAACTGCAAGTATTTGATTTTATACTTTCTTTATTTTTAATTAATATAATTTCCTTTATTCATTACGTTTATTAGTTTTGGTATCGCTTTCTACGTGAATTTTATCAAGTATGGATTTTATCCAATTTATTTTATTTTATTGACGTGAAATTAAACTAATTTCACAACCTACTCCGGGTAAATATTTTTAAATTAACTTTGTTCGCTTTTCTTCACAATCTTCTGTCTACATTTATTTCATTGGTTTAACTTTTGTTCACGCACTTTATTTTCTTTTAATTTATTGTAATTTTATTAGTATGTCGTACTTTTTGCATAATTAATTATATTATTTTTATTTTAGAAATTGGTTCACCTTTAATCACCTTGATCAAAGACACCTTAAATTATTTAATTTGAGTATAAATATGTATCTTTCAAAGTTGAATGACTACTTAATTTAGTTAGATTTTTAATTAAATTTATGAAGAAAAAGCCGAGTCTGCATAATTTCAAACAAAGGAAATTACTTTTTTTGGACATATTTAAATAAATCAAGATTTAATTTCTATTTTAATGGTATTATAAAGCTTCAAATACCATGATATAGCTATATGACTTGAAAAAGAAAGATGGTTTGTGCCTGAACTTGATTGAAAATTACAGTTTTATAAAATGTTTCAAATTTTAACCTAATGACTGGAAAATATCACCAATATGTTCTCCACATCTTCATTATTACCACTATGCTTTTATTTTTGAAGAAAAATTGACGTCTTGCTCGTAAACTGCACTTGCAAATTCACTTATTTCACTTGAACGAAAGAGCCTTTTTACACACAATTGTTCTACTGTTCTTATTATATTAATTATTTTCATTTATTATTTATAGGTTGACGTATGCATAAATTAATTTAACATACTTATTTTATAAAAACTTGATAGTTAACCTCAAATATTTATTGTGTTTAATTTTCATTGTTCATTTATGCAAATGCCCAGATCTATTATTGGCATGTGTTTACTAACCTAATATTCTAAATATTGCTTATATTAACATTGCCTCATAATTATCTATTTTAAAATTTGAATCAAAAATTTAAACTGGCTTCCGAACCTTTCTAGTAAATTGTTATACTTTCAAAATCATTATTTTAATTTAGACGAATTACTTCATTTGACAATCCTAACATTTAAATACATCTATTATATTAAATTATTTTATATTTATGCAATTTTTAATACACTTAAGTTCAGATTATAACGTGACGTACCCAATTTCAATTATTTATTCTTGTGTACGTTGCTCTATTTACCACAATATATATTTTTTAATTGACGTAATAATATTATTTATTACTATTTTACGACAATTTTAATCTGTGGAATTTGTTTTTTTAATATAAAGACAGGAAAATATTTAATTCCTAAGAGCTAATATTTCGGGGATAAATTGTACCCTTTATCAGAGCCTGGAAAAGCTTTAATATTGTTAACTATAAATATACAAATTACTTACCTACAAAAATGGCGGATATACAAAGTTGTTTCAAAAGTCCAGAAATTAAAAAATTTAAACAAGCTTAAATATAATGACAAAATTGTTTTATAAAATTTAAATAAAATTGAAAAACAAACACATATGATATAGAAAAATTAAATTGACTAATAACTGAAATAGGAATTGAAAGCATCATCAGTAAACTTAAAATATCTAAATTTACGCTTTAATTTTAATAAATTTTAAAAATTCCCTATAAAAAACACTAAAAAGGCGCGAGTCGGTTTTATCGTTTAACCAATTACTAGAATTTTTAATAGCCAAAGTTTCAAGAAAAATTCGCTTTGAATAAAAATTTTCTTTGACTAAAATGTCAACCAAATCAAGATCACAACTATGTTTAGTAGTGAAAACATGTTTTGAAAAGGCACAACCATGTGGATTTCTTACAAAATCAGACCGATGCTGAATAAGACGTTGTTTAAGTCTCTGTTTAGTTTATTCGACATAGTTATGCCAACATGTATTACACGTTATTCGATAAACTAAATTACTACATAATAATTTAGGAATTAAATCTATAATATTACTAAAAAGATTTTTTAAACCTGCTAGTAAAACAGATTTTGATAGGAAGGTTCAAAATAAATATTTAATGTTCGTAGTTAAATTTGGAATATAAGATAATGTAGTATATTGCAAATCTTGTTCGTGCTTAGAATTTTGCGAAATAGCATGTAGGTTGTGGAATTAGACAAAATTAGTTTATTAAGAAGGAAGTTGGAAAAATCGTTCTCTAAAAGAATGTCTTTTAAAAATAATAAATCTTCTTGCAAGTAATCAGAATGTGAGATTTTCGTAATGCGATTTTGTAAACAAAGTACAAAATTAATACGAAATTTAATTTGATTTTATTATGAAATGAATTAAAACATTTTAAGGTGACATCAATTGATGTTTTAGGTAATAGAAATAGCAAATCATCTACATATTGAAACACAAAATCAAATTTAACGTTAGAATTTGAAATACAAAATTAATGTGTCATTATCAGTAATAAAGAAGAACCCATTGGCGTACCAAAAATTTGTTTGTAATATTAACCATTAAAGGTAAAATATATAGAATTAAAAATCCAACTAAGAATAAAGATGGTTTTAGATATTTTCGTATTTGGTTGAATTAAATTCCAATTCTGATTTATAATGTCAAGAAAAAATCTATAGGAATATTTGTAAATAAGCTAACCGCATCAAAAGAAACTAATATATTAGTAATATTAACTGTAGCTGAATTAATTTTATCAACAAAATCAAAAGTATCCGAAAGTCTAAAAGCATTAAATTGTTTAAAAGATATTTGAAATATATTAGAAATGTATTTAGCAAGAAATTTTAAATGATTGAATATTACTTACAATTGGCCTTAAAGGGTAATTAGATTTACATATTTTAACTAAACCATACATTTTAGGAGGAGCTGAGTTACGGCTGATAAGTTTCTAATAACAATCATTACTTATAAATTTCTTATTAATTTAGTACTTTGTTTAAAACATCGCATTATAAAAATCTCACGTTCTGATTATTTGCAAGAAGATTTATTATTTTTAAAAAACATTCTTTTATAGAATGATTTGCCTAACTTCCTTCTCAATAAATTAATTTTTTATAGTTCTACAAACCTACATGTTATTTCGCAAAATTCTAAGCACGATAATGATTTACAATATACTACATTACCATATATTCCAAATTTAACTATGAACATAAAATATTTATTTCAAAACCTTCCTATCAAAATCTGTTTTACTAGCATATTTCCTTTAAAAAAATTTTTTTTTAATATTATTGATTTTATATATTCATATAGACACTGCATATGGCGTTAAAAGAAATCGTGTTACAGTTAAAAATTGTAAATTGTAAAATATCGTATATTCGATAGTCACGGCTTAATTCATTTTATAGTGTAAGGGTGGTCCTGTACGTAAATAATACAGACAAATGCATTCAAAGCAATATTTTTATTTATGTAGAGAACAAGGTCATCGCGTTGCAAGTTTATTGTTTTAGAACGTTCACTAATAACATGGATTTTATATACAAAATCAATGCTGGTAATGATTTATATTTATAAAGTGTATTTTAAAATACGTGAATCTTTTTAAGAAAACTATTATGCAGTTTAATTGTGAAAAATATGTTTCTTGCAAATCTGACTAATCAAATATTAGTATTTAAAAGAAATTAATAATTTTTTAGTTTTCTCATCTGCAATATTCTTAACTAAGCTACTTTACATGCGCAAGAATTACTCTGATAATTTTAATGAAAATTACTAGCAACATTTTTAGTGATAAAAATTGGAAGTGTAATAAAGCAATCTTGCTCTAAAAATTATGGTGACAAATTTGCCGCCATAATTTTCAAGGTAAAATTACTGTATTATATTGTAACATTTTTAACTTTTTATGCTACTCGGGATAAGTTATTAACAGATTTTTCCTTATTTCTCGTACTACAAAATTCTCCTTTCTGTAGGTTAATTTATCAATTTCCAGTTGCCACATATTTTGTTAATATATTGTAACGAAATTAGTTAATTGTTTTAAAATTTATATTCGCTAAAATTACAATTATTTATGTACACTTAATTTGTTTAAATATTTATTTCACAATCCACTAACATCAAACATTTATATTTCTATTTATGTATATTTATATTTATATCAGTAATGAACAGTACAAGATTCTAACACAAACTAAACTAACGGAATTCAATCTACTGTTTATATAGAAAAGATAAATACTAGAATGTAATGAAATAATGTAGAATAAGAAATTAGTCACAACAATAAATTACAATGCTGTGACTCATTGCTGACTTAATTGAATTGACAGGTATCAGTTACCGCAATGAGTCATCTAGGATTACATCATCTATTTTATTCTAAAAGGTGCTGGATGTTTCTAGAAATTTCCATTCGATTTTTATTGTTTCTTATTTTTGTTACAATATGTAGAAGAGCAACTGTTGTAAAAGGCACATTAACAATTTACTTATTTTCCGAAATGAATTATTTTCATTAAATAAATTGTCAAAAAATTAATTATGCAGAATCCACTGCGAATGTTGTTGTAAAATGTTGTGCATGCTTGTCATACTGATGTCCAGGGATGCTTCAATATCACGATTGTCAAATGATGATTTTGCATCGATTTTTTCTGGTACAACCACCGATTTAGACGACCTTGTTTAAATTCGTCCGTGGGTAAACGACGTCCACGATTGAATTAACTAAACTAGTAATATGTGCATTACATATTCAACTCACTTATTTCGTAGAATTCTCACTTTGGGATTTGGTTTGTTAGAGATTTATTGTTTAATTTGCAATTTAGTGATTATTTTAGATTTAAAATGTAGTTTGACAGTAAGCAAAAAGTCTATTGTGAATAATTTATGCTGCTTGCATTCTTGAATCCATAAATCTACTTCCTTATTTTTCTTAATTACGTATATCGAGAAGATGCAGTTTTACATTATATTGGAAATAAACTTTTTGAAATTCGTTTTCAAATATGTTCAAAATGATATTTACAATAATTCTAAGTTTATTAGAAGGAGCCTTCAGTCCTTGCGTCCCAATGCTTACATTTTTATAAGTTTTACATAAAAGCAAAATTTCATGTTTTTGATTTAGAGGTCAAACTTTTAATACAAAGTTCGCATTTATATTCATCAATACATTTCTTTGTTAAATAACCTGCCAAGTAAGTAATTTTATTCTAATGTTGTGCGTTCTTTACTTTCAACGAAACGTTTATCACCTATTGAAGAGGAGGAAGTTGGAGAACTTTCAGTTACTTGAGTTGCATTTTCACCGTTTGTTTTACTTGGATCCAATGATGTAAAAGCAGAAGTATCATCTGATGTATTTAAATTTACTAAAATATCCGAATCCGCTTCACAATTGAAAGAATCGGCTGGTTTCATTAACGAATTTATAGCATTACTACGAAATATTGTGCGTAATGTTCTAGCAGTGGGATTTCGATTATAATTACCTTTCTGCCTAAAGATGGAAAATAAGTTTTCAATTACGTCCTGATTTAATCTGTTGCTAAGAAAAAACAAATATCCGACGATTTTGTTTCTTCCTGAAAAAGTTGTAAAATTGCAGTAATAGTCTGTATTAATCCAATAATATAAGGAGGCTTGCTTGTTTTATTTGTTTTGCTATCTATTTTCATTAAATATTTTAAATCACTTACAGCTTTCATCATTGTTGATTTTGCTAATTGGTTTTCTTGAGAAAAAGCACGTTGGAATGGATTTGATGCAAAACGTGTTCTACTATTTAGACAATCAAATAAATTATTCATAAAAGCAATAAAATCTGTTGTGTTGCTTGCAGTATTGAAAGTTATTTCTCTAGTAGCTATGTAGATCCGAATTGCTGCTGCCATTCTATTGCTGAGCACCTGCACTGCCTTTTTTAAATTAATTTTTTAAAAGGAATTTGTAAATAAATGACCATATGTAGTCTTCGTTAAAGTTTTACTTTTTGAATTTCGTTTATCTAATTTGTATGTTTTACTAAAATCTAAAAATGAAATTCTTTTGTCATTTAACTGTAAATCACCAGTTAATAAATTATTTCGAAAACTTTTAAATAAATGAGGCACATCAAACTCGAATTGGCTCGGATTGCGTAATGTTTAATTTTTTAAATGCACTTTGATTACTGGTTCCTTAATCACACACAACTGCTTTTGGAATCAGACTATATTCCAATAACTTTTTGGCAATCAATTTTATTAATAACACCAAGTCATCTGCTTTTACACCAGAACTTGGTAAAAAATACGCTACTGAAAGTTTCCATGGAAAATATAAACCTCTTATCATGAATACCAATGTGAAACTTGCTATTGGAGGTCTTTTTCCTAATTAATCAAGATCTTTAAGACCTTCAATAGTGTCCATACAAGGCGAATATTCACATCTATTCATTATTGATATTTCGTTGAAACGTATTACGCAAAATTTTCTTTGATACTGTTGAATAAAAACTTTTTTTGAAGTCGTTTAAAGAACGTTGAATTAAAACCCGGTTTAAATAATGATGAACCAATCCATTTATGAATTGTTGATGGTGCTGGTAAAACGATTTTTAATGATTTCAAAAATTCATATGTTGCAGGTGACTTACAAAATATCATTAAAGGCAAGTTTTTTTCTACAGATAACCACTAGGAAGGTTTTTTCTAAACTACATTTTTGGTATTGCTCTAGCATGTACTGAAGTAAAGTCAAAAGATTCCAGAGTATTACTGATTGTATTTGAATTTCTGTAAATAGCAACTTTGAGTTTTAATTTTGATGTTTGTGATCTTTTTTGTTTAATATTTAGCTTTAGTGTTTTTTTTTACAGGTGATTCGTTCTCATTAAATTTTATACGTCGCTTAGCTAGTGTAGTTGGCATTTCGGTCATAGATTTTAAACATGTACTTACTGGTGATTCAGGTGATATGTCATAAAATAATAACTTCAACGAAATTTCTTTCGTGTGCTTGTAGGGGATATTTCTTTCAATAACATCGTAATACTGCAGAAATAGATGAAAGACTTAACTTTAGTTGTGGTGAAGTATTTTTGAAACTGTTTGATGGAGTATGTGGAGCAGGTAATTTTTTTAGGGCCATTGGAACAGCAAATTTTGTCAAACGATGTTTAGTTGTATTGAGGAAATCTCCTTGGGAAAAATGCAATTCACAAATATATTTGTTTCGTAGCTTGTTCTTTTCCACATATAACAATTGTGCATTTCATAAAAAAACAAATCTTGCGTGGAACAACACCCGAATTTCTTTTAGGTCTTCTAATGTAAACTGTCAAATTTATTTTAACCTATACACAATTTAAAGACTGAATTAAAAATTAATTAAGTATACGAGTATATGTATGTATGTACTTATAGTGGCTCACAGCTTAAATGATGCAGCTTATGAAAAACTACACATTACTAAGAAGAAATGCTAAATAATAAATACAGAGACGAAAATTAGATAAACTCATAATGTTATTAAGCATTCATTATATACTAAAATTAAAAGGAAATTCTAAAAAGCAACTTATAAACAAAAATCGAAAAAATATTCAAAACTTGGCTCATAGCTTAAATGACACAATTAAATGTTAGCACTGCATACTTGAAAGAATGGTAAATTGCCAGTTTACCCATCAGGGAGATCCCAACCATTCTATTCGAGAGGTGGAATAGTGTTTTGTGTCCATTTAATTACACACGTGAAAATGGGCACACATACGACTATTGAAGAACGTGAATTGCTTATTTTTCATTTTTAAAATGGGAGAACACAGAGAAATTGCTGAAATAGTGAATAAACCTGTAGATAAAATGAATGCTTCGTATCATAATTACGTATATAGACATTTTTATTCATCCAATGATGAGCTTACAGATTTGTAAGTTTCACACCGCTGGAAGAGTGTAGTCTGATTTTAAAGTCACAATCTGTGAAAATATT
>JAHWXV010607788.1:0-15199 GCA_024586415.1 Phrixothrix hirtus | reverse complement strand
TGTTATTAAACGTTACACCAAGATCTTTAATTTGAGTTTTTCTTTCAAGTTTGTGGTTGCTCATATAATAGTTATATTCAACTGCGGAAATTCTACTGTAACTGACTACGCAGCATTTATTAGTGTTGAAATATAATTTGCTATTTTTGCACCATTGTAGAAGGTTATTAATATCTCTTTGTAGCATTAAGTAATCGTCAGAATTTTGCACAATTGAATATGTTTTTAAATCATCGGCAAATAACAATTTTTTTGAAGAGTTAATGAATTGTAATATGTCGTTTACATAAATTAAAAATCATAAAGGTTCTAAGTTAGACCCCTGCGGGACGCCGGTGTCTGAAGTATAAACTTGTGAGGTATACCCGTTGCAAAATAAATACTGTTGCCTATTTTGCAGATATGAGTATAAGAAATTTATGGCCGAAGCATGAAAACCTAATTTATGTAATTTCATAATCAGAATACTGTGATCGACTCTACCGAAGGCCTTCTCAAAATCAGTATAAATAACATCAACTTGATGACCTGCGTTAAAAGCTTTATATACGTATTCGCTGAAGTTATGAAGGTTCGACAAAGTTGATCGCTTTGGGAAGAAACCATGTTGATAAATACTAATTTTGTTAACTACATTATTGAAAATTCGATTGTTTAATATCATTTCGAATATTTAAGCTGGTACGCAAATTATGGAAATGGGTCTATAATTCGAAACATTATTTCATTCTCCTTTTTTGAATATGGGACAGATTTTGGATACTTTCCATAGATTAGGGAATTTGTTTGATTTTATTAAAAATTCGGAGCAGCCTTTAACAACATAAGATGGTAAATTATCCGGACCAATAGATCTTTTCGCTTTCAGGTTATTTATTGCATTAAGAACTTCATTTTCGTTTACCTCGTGAAAGTAGTAGCAATTACTATCAGTTATAGCATAATTTAATGCATGAAGATCAAAGCTATTAGATGTCTTGTAAACTGAGCTAAAATATTTAGCAAAAGCCTGAGCAATGCCATCTCCATCATTATAACTTTCATTGTCAAGAATCATGGTACTTGGTACACTAGTGTTGTTATTTTTACTTTTGATAAATGACCAAAATTTGAACGGATTATATATTATACTTTATTCATTCATTTCCACATAATTATCGTAAGTTTTTTTATTTCGACTTTGGATAGTTTTCTAAATTTTTCAAATGCTAAAAGGTCTGAAATATTATTGTACTTTTTGTATTTTTTTATGGAAACTATATTTTAGTTTCAGATTATTAATTATGTCTTTTGTGAACAAGTGAGGACATTTATTAATTTTATTTGAGTAGACTAATGGGACACAAGTACTAAATGCGTCATTAACAAGAGCGTAGAAACGTTTAAACTTAAGTCAACATCATTAAGTAATTCGATGGAATGCCAAGCTGCATTTTTAAAATTTTGATACAACATATCATAATATTCCTTTTTGAAATTGAGAATTGGTTTGATATCTAACAATGTATGCTTAGCTGGCAGATCCGTTGTTATTTCTATATTAAGAGACGGATGGTAAGCATCTTCTTTAACAATAGAAGATTTATCATGGAAGATATATGAACCAAGATTGGTTATAACAAAATTTAGAGTATGCTCAAACCGATTGACAATTGCATTTGTTTGTTTTAATTGAAATGTATTTAATAAATTTTGTAAGTTTAAACTTTTCAAACGGATTTTATCTACGTTTTTGTTTTGAAAATTTGTCAAGTTAAAAGTCACCCATTATTAAAGTTCTATCTTTTTCACGAAATAAATGCTGATTTGATTCAAGTTTATCATAAAACTTATTATAAATTCTTTGTATAGAAATAGGCGGAAAATACACTATGCAAATCTATAAATGAAAATGCTTCATATCGACTTTTATCCATATATATTCGGAGTTATCTTCTAAAAACAGAAGCCTCTCTGATAACATGTAACTTTTAGTAGGTATAAGCACACCACCACCTTGGTATTTGCCAGTAATTTGGACACTTCTGTCTTTCCTATATACTATATACTTATTACTAAATAACTCGTTGTTTAAAATATTTTCATTTAGCCAAGTCTCCGTAAAACATATTATATCGAAATAACCGTT
Source organism: Phrixothrix hirtus (assembly GCA_024586415.1). Taxonomy (NCBI): domain Eukaryota; kingdom Metazoa; phylum Arthropoda; class Insecta; order Coleoptera; family Phengodidae; genus Phrixothrix; species Phrixothrix hirtus. The sequence continues at coordinate 13,071 of JAHWXV010607788.1, read as the reverse complement.
GACACAATTTACAATATAAGTCGTGAACTTTCGTTTTCAAACCTCATACATTTTGATAGTACAATTTTAGACTATTTAGTTTTTTGAAGCAATTTTAGGAACACCTTAGAAATATTTTATTTTAAGATTAGGTTCTCCGTTTTGCTTTCTTTCTTCTAATTTAGTTATCAAATTTTTTAAATACTCACGTTGCTGTAGGGTTTGATCATATTTAATCAATATTCCTTTACCCTCTGTTAATTTATTTTTGTTAAGTAATACTTGACGCGCATCCTATGGACTTGGAAAAATAATTTTTAATGAACGAACCCCATTTTGACGACTATTGCTTAGAAGGTGTACCCGAATCTTTTAGTAGGAACGTCAGCAACTTGTTTAATAATTTCAATAGTTCTTTTTAATTCATTAGCTCGTTGTTCGATAGCTGATGAGCATTCGATTTCTTCGACATTCAATAAAATCACATTGGCTGCCCGAAAATTTTGTTCGTTAATCTCTGAGATAATTTCTTCGGTTAGTTGTCGTTTAACTTCTTTGCTAGTTAATCAGCAGTTTCTTATAGATTCTATAACAACCTTTAATGATGTTATAAGCTGTTTAAATTCCTGGATTTTATCTGGTTTGATACTGCATTTGTTACAGAAATTAGTAAAATGCCTATTCTTAGACACCAAACATTGCACTCCATCTCGAGATAACCTTGAGCACGTTGTATGTACAGGTAAACTACACTTATCACACTTAATGTCGCTTTTTGAGTTGGTAGGCTTATCACATATATCGCACTTGTCTATTAGAGGCATTATAATGATACACTAGATAACAATTTTGACGCAATTTACGAATGTTTGATATTTTATAGAGAGCAGAAATAACACGTCTTTTCTATATATTGTTCGACACAAGATTGATGTAAGACAAATTTTGTTCAGAATGTATTTCTTCGTCTATTAGAACTATTATATACAAGGTGTTCCATTAAAAAAGTACGTTTTTATCGGTATTTCGAGAATGTGACTGCCAATTGTTTTTTTGTTTCAACTATTGTAATGGGCGTTAAATAATACACTAGTTTGCGAATTTGACCGACTTCGTAGCTACCTTAATAAGAAAGTTAGCAATAGTTCTGACTTAAGTTTGGGCCGATATCAGCGCTTATATTATCGTGGTGAAGAATGATCCTCCAACGATTGTCGTTTTTTCGTATTTCAACAAACACTGCTAGCAAATAAATGGTTGTATATCATTCAGAATTGACCGTTCTACAATTCTGTAGTGGCATTGTAGCCAAATGTTCGTTTATCCCAAAAAACAAGCGACCCTTTCCTTTAAAGTATTTCTTGCACGAGCAACTTTTGTTAGGTTTGGATCACCTAGTAAGACTGTTGTTTATTTTCGGGTTCATACGGATAGATCCAAAATTCGTCACCTGTATACATATTGTACACGACTTTTTACGTACCACGTTGTATTTCTGGAGCATTTCATTGCTTCAATCAACACGGGTCTGTTTATGAGCGTTGTCAAATAATGCGGAATGTTCAAAAATCGTGTTATGCATGTCAGGGTTACCTTAATCTCAGGGTATGTCACATGATGGTCTTGTATTTTTAGTTCGCGCACTGCATCTATTGTTTCTGGCACATCCAGCGGTTTTGGAGACCTTGTTTAAATTCATCCATAAGCGAGCGATAGTCACAGTTAGTTCATTAAACCAGGGATATGTAGTTTTTTTAGGTGACGCTTAATCGCCAAAAGCCTAAGTGAGCTGATCTATGTAATGTTGTTGAGATAATCCACGTCGAAGGTTGTAACTCATCGCACGAAAGTGTAAACAAGTTAATATCATTTCTTAGTGAGATTAAATTTTCAAATCACCGTAAAGAACACAAATAGCATCCATACGACAAAAAGATCTAAGCACATATGGTGTAAAAATATTAAAATTTACGACGGATAAGATAGCGCCTTACATTACCAGCGTTGTCGATTCCGGATGAAAACATAGCAACCCACGTAGATTTAATTTTTTAACTTTTTTTTGCATATTCATTAATTATAGCGTTGCAAACAAGGAATTAGGGCCAAATTATGTTTTGATAATAACACAGAATTACCAAAAATGCATCAAGCATTATTTTTGGAACGGTCAATTTTCTTTGTAAGCCACTGCTGGACTATGGACCAGCAATTGAAAAACTTTTCTCTGAATAATAGTTCATCGGTTCATAAGACGTACTGTTGGATAATAAAAGGTATTCACTGTGAATAGTAGCTGAATATATATTTTTAAAGATAATGATAATGTTTTAACCCATGTCAATTAGCTGCTGAAGGGTTGCGGTGAAGCACCAAATTCTAAAATACTCGTATGTCTTCTTATGTAGTTCAAAACGTCTCGTAAAAGCTAATTGACACAGTTTTTATTGAAGACATAAACGTTTCAGAAAAATTTCAAGGTCATGAAATCTTATCAGCGATAGGATTTCTGTGCATCTTACAATGCCTTTTGAAAACTAAAATAAAAGGCATTGAAGTTTACATTTATTGTTATCGTACATCGAATTCTCCTCATTTATGATTGATATTCTGTCACAAATATATATGTAGATACTGGAATAGAAATTCTTATTCAAGCATCGCTTACTTTATGAAATTTTAATCGCAAAAATTTAATTCTTGATAGTGCAAGCTTTTAACTTTTATTTATATTTTATATGACTATAATTTTGTTTAGAATTACAACCACAAATGATAAAATTACCCTCATCACAGAGATATTTTACAATGTAGATTAAAATGGAATCTAAATGAAGACCCATGAAAACTAGTTTTTGTTAAAGAAGCGTGAAAAAAATTGGTATCTTAATTATACATACTACAAGATAAATAAATTTTAATAATATTGTATATACAAATTCTAGCCGCTTTGAAGTTTTTGGACATTTGTCAAATATCTTCATCGTATCTGTTATTAATGTTCATATCAATATACTTACCGCTTTATTAACGCCTAGGTACCTGCCTTATGTCAAAAATTTTACGCAATTTGTTTGAAATATGAACTAATTTTAGGTTTAGAAAATTTTTAAAATTCTTATTCAAAATTACAGGAACATGTTTAGGTTATTATAATTCAAACAGAAACATGACATTTTATTCGCTTAATTAAATATGCTCTACATTTTTACATATCTTCAACCTAACAAAAATATTCGTTTATTTAACTACATATAAAATTAAATTAGAAACTTGATATTAGGCATCAATTTGAATGTTGACTGATCAGGAGTTGTCGGCAATGATTTTGGAACTTAACTTTATAAAGTCGTAGGTTAAGAAATGGTTTTCAATTATAAATACTGCTAAATTTTTAAAATTTATATATTTCAAAATCTAGTACAAACACAAATATTTAGTTCAATTGTAGCATTTTTAAATGTAAAATTAGAAATAGCACTTTTAGCGGAGTTGAATTAAAAAAGTTTTTAATAGGTAAGTATACATTTTTTATATTTTTGTTATTTGATGCCTTGTAAATCATTTAATTGATTCAACGCAACTAACATTTTGACATCCCTATAGAGTCCCCTAAATCTAAAACAAGAGTCTATGTGTTACGAAGAATTACTTTTCCAACCTAAAGCTATTAGACAAATGAATCACAAGTACGGGCATGATAATCCCATTGACGAAGCATTTTTCTTAGTTCCAATATATGTATATGTACATAAGTTTTCATCTAAATCGCTGTCTGAAATAATCTATCCAATTTTTTTCCCTATAAATAAAACTTCGTCCGGAGGTTACCTTGTAAATTTAAAGCTGCACAATAAGTTTTCTGTGTCGTATCCTTGAAAACGTTTGTAATATTTTTCTATGCTTTTCTATAATATAAATATCCGAAAATCTGAGTTTTATAAGAGATTTAGTAAATTGGGGAAAGTATTATGTTAAATTATACGACTAGAGTTGATGTTCTTATATAAAGAAACGTAAGCTCATTGGGCTCTGGCTTATTGATTTTTTTAAATAATACAAGAAAACGTTATCAACAATCTTGTAGTTCTTCAGAACCGCCGAGGCAAGCTCAGATAATATTTTTGAATCATTCGCGATTTGATTATGCAAAATCACGGAATTTCAATTAAATACCGACTACGTGCGTTTTATTTCCCTAACCTACTTATTTTCAGATAGCTTAAGCTAGCATTTAAAACGGTTGAAAAATATAATTTAGTAATAATAGAAAATAATCAGCATCGCTTCGCAACAAAGCAATTTCCAAAAAGGTACATATCCACAAAACATCGCCATAAGGGAAATTCAACGCCTTGAAAACTAAATAGAGTAGCAAAACAATTATGAAAGGACTTGCCATGCCAACGCAACCAAAGTAATAAAAGCACCTGCAAGAGACGATAACGCGTTTTTTTCGCAGTGGCTACTGGTAACGCGCATCCAAACTTCTCACAATTGACCATCAAACCTATCCTTCACGAATACAACAGTGTAGAAACAGCGTCTTAAGTTTCACGAACTCACAAAGGTCCTTAAAGATCATCGTCGGCTGTCACGTCCACATTGTTCGAATGTGCATAGTCTAAGGCTGTTCTAGGAAAATATAAAGCAATAAAGCATGCTTTAATTTTAAGTCAAGATGGTAGGATTTTATAAAAAGGTTGTCAAAGATGTAACTTATAAATCAAAGAAAAAGTTGGTCAGCATCAAATATGAATTGTATTTATTTCAGTGAAGGTTTGATTTAAGAACTTTTTATTATTTCAAATTCGAAATTGTAAGAATTTAGTGTCATATTATAAATCAATTTCTTAATTCAATTTTAAATTAAAGACTTTGCATAAATGATATCTTATTATATATTTTGCTATAAACTAAGCACTTAAGTTCAACCAGTGGCTCTTATAGATTTAAAAACAATGTGTCTAAATAAAAAAGCCTTCAGGTTTGCATTTACATATAAACCCACTAAAGTTAAAAGACAAAATGTTTGCTGCCTCACACTGTTGTCGTGTGTGGGCGGCTTAATCTTGTGTTGATATCTTAACAGGTATCTACATGTCATACTGAAAAAAACCTAGTCGTGCTATACCATTATAAAATTAACTTTAATGTTTCATCAAAACATTCTATGATCAATAGTTAATTATCGTTATCCCTGTTTTGGATTTTGTATTATTTTAGAAATAAGGAATTTTGGGTAATCTATTTCTGGTATTCATTGTGGTCTGTTTCAGGTGTAGTTGTCCGAGCGCTCGCCTATAGGCAATTTTTTTCGTCCTGCTAAAACGAATGTAAGGTAGAGTGGCTGCTTAATCGTCATTTTATCCATTCTTAATTATCTACCTGTAGCGCTGGTTAAAGTGACCTAATTTGTTTGAGTATATAAATCTTTGTTGTAAAAGTAATCGGAAATAGTTTAGTTTTTGTTGGATGTAAATTGATAATATTTGAAACACGGATACGTTAATTGTTTAGATTAATTTTATATTTTTTGAGCACTACTTGGCTAGAGAAAGTCAATAACCTTCGAAATTTGTAATTTATGTCTTAAATACGGCTTTTCTATTTCTACAGTATAGTGTTAATATGATATGTTCAGCTTAGGTATCTAAACTAAATTTCTTAATCTTTTTGACTAATTATGACATCAAAACGACCATGTATTAACGTATCTAATTATTGTAATTGATTTGAAATAATGTAATGAAGTACTAATTTTATTAAGCACAAGATTTATTAAGTTTTTTTTAGGTAACCGACATGATAATCTAAGGTGTCTGCATCTGATTCTACGGTAGATTACATTAGAGGCGCCAGTTATTATAAGTATTAATGATACGTGCATAGTATTAATGGTGTTTTCTGATTTGTTAGTGTTAAGATCGTATTCAAGAATCAGTAGCGCATATATTTTATCTGTCGCTAAAATTTAGTCTGATGGATATTTAAATAACACGTATCTTCAGGTAACTTACGATCTAATCTCTCTAAACTGGTTGGCATTTAATTACCCTCTGTTGTAACCTTGAATTTAAATCTCAAAATTCTTCTGTCCTGTGACAAACCGTTACAGCAGATAAGGCCATGGTCTTCATCCAATCGGCTGCGATAACCTAATAACGCCTTTGGAATTCTTGTTGCAAATTTGCCTAACTGCCACGTTTTCTCCAAAAACTTATCAGCCATTTCAAAACAGTTGGTTAACAAGGTTTAACGAAATTAGTGCAAACAATTATTAGAAGCAATTAAGGTTAAAGCATTGCAATTTTCACCTAGGTTCAAAATTATGCTTTTATTTTATTATGAATTCCTTTACCTTGTAGTTTATGTCAAATTATCAAATAAAATGTGATTTCATTGGGAAGTTTATACAGTTCAAAATTTGATTGATGTTTGCCAATCATGTTCTGTGAAACTATACAAATCTGATTACTATTCTGGTCATAACGCAAGGTTCGCCTTTCGTGTTTTCAATATCACTAATTAATTTAAAGTGGCATATAGAATTATTTTAAGCTGTATTATTATATTTAAAAAATGTTTTCTTACATTTTTAGAATTTTAATTGTTTGGAAATAATGGCATATAAAAACTATTGGGTATTTATGTTATCTTTACCTGCGTTTAAGCTTTTGTTGTAAATCTAATGCAGTCTATTAAAATAGCATCTATCTTTAAAACTAAGCAGCAGCGTCATTCTAAAAGTATCCAACGAAAGGAATTTATACATAGACTGTAAGATTTACATAGATTTTCACAAAAACCGTAAATACCTTTTATAGAAAAATCAATAGCTTATTTGCATGAAAATTTTATTTTTTTAACTTATACATAAAAGTATATGGATTGTGTTGCGAATTTGTAGTGAGTAATAACTCAGTGTATAATAATGCGTACTGTGTTGTTCATACATAAACAACAAGTAATGATGTACATTATAAATAAATTAGGTGGATTGACTTGTAATTTTCTTCATTTGATAACAAAGATAGAAGATATTCATCTATTGACTTTTGGTTTACTCTACTAGTTTTCAAAGTTCATGGCTACATTATGAAAATTAGATATTAGTGAGTTTAATTAAAAAGGCGCATAGAATTAATTTAACATGTATACGAGTACTTTATGCATTTAATAACCTTTTTTAAATTAATTAATTACATATATGAGCGAAAATGACACAATTATTAATAACCGTTAAATTTTAGACGTATATTTTTAAAAAGATTTTTATTTCTTTAATGGATTAGAAATAAGAGGTGATTCAAGGTGGCATTTAGAACCTTTTGCTATTTTCAAACAAAGAGCAGGCAAATTTAATAAATATCATTTAGAAATATATAGGATATTGAACATTATAATGTTAAACAAGGTATAAATAGATAATGCATTCTTTAAAACTCAACTAATATAAAGCTAGGAATTTATTCACGGTAGCGTACGTGTGTTTGAAAATAAAGAAATTGATACTGATTTTTAAGAAAATCGTTTGAAGCGAGATTTGATTTCATCATCTGAATGAATTGATGTGTTATATTTCGTATGGTACCAATCCAATTATATGGCCCAAAAACGCGATCGGACCGTATTATTTTTTAATATGCTACTGGAAGTGAGTTAACTGTGGATGATGAATCAACATCTTATTGTTTAAATTGCGCGCTACAGCACTTTCATCAAATAGGTCATTCAATCTATTAGAATGACTAAAAATGATTATATTGTATGGATGAAATTTTATCTTTAGATACGATGCAACGTATGAATCAATCTGTTAACTTAGTGCTAAGCTGAGCGCCCAAGATTTCTTCGAAATAATAATCTCAAACTCGTAACGTTTTCAGGCGTACACACACGCACGGGAAGATCAGGTGGTTTATTTTCATCACAGACCATGTTATTATAAACACTTGAACACACATCACTGTCATGTTACAGTGAAGAATTTTTACGTGGGGCACCACATTGAACTAGCGACAAAAAAGGCACTGATCGGCAATTACGGATTAACTATTTTTGAAATACTTTTCAATGTTGCTGGCATATCCCAAATGCCTTGGCTACTGAAACTGCATCGTCTATGTTGCCCAATCTTACTTACGGAACTTATTTATTCTCCTCCTAGCTACTACAGGAGGCAATCTTTAAGACCAGAAAAAGATTTGGTTCATACCTTATTATCTTCTGACATTTATAAATTGGTCTGTTCTTGTAGTAAAGTGTATGTCAGCCAAATAAAATGCTGCTTCATCGCCAGAAGGCAAGAGCATCAGCGCTTTTGCAGACAAAATCAACCCTAAAACTGCTGTAGCCCAACCTGATTTATCAAATTTGTAGCATAATTCAGAATTTAATAAAATGGAAATATTATCAACAGTTTTTGTTAATTACCCACAGCTTCAACGAGAAGTCATAGAAATTTATAAACATCCTAACAATTTCAACATTTAGGATGAAGGTATGGGATTAAATAGATCATAGTAATCAGTATTTAATACACAAGATTCTTAAGAAGAACTAAAAACCGAGGGAATTTAATCTGCTACTTATATAGAAAGGAGAACGTCCAGAACATTAAGAAATAGAAAATAATAAAATTAAGCATGATAATGAGATAATAAGTTGCAATGTCATGACACATTGATATAACCTTGACTTTATTTATTTAGATGTCAATTACAGTAATGAGTCATCTGTGATTACATCATCTAACTTAGTTATATGGAATCCTCTGGCTTGTTTTGGAATGTTATATTGAGTTATTATTGTTTCTAATTTGGTTGCACTACGAATTGTATTACGGTTCTGTTCCTTATGATGATTCATGAGGATGGAATAAACGTACTACCCACACAAGCAATGAATGAATAGATAATTTAATGTTACGTAAATTTGTATACAATAAAAAGAAAAGAAATTAAATTTAATGATTAATAACAAATACATCTGACACTATTATATGAATATTAAAACATTATTATACAGGATGTCCTAAAAATAACTAACAAAGCGACAACTGTGTTTACTTTATGTACCGTATAACAATTTTATTTATTTTTTTCAGAAATAATTTTATAAGTTGTGAAAATTTACAAGGCACAATTTCACTGAAATATAAATCTGCCTACTAAATAAATAAAATTATGAATCGAGTGATTAGAATCGATTACAGTAATTAGGAAAGCACTTATACCAACCCCTATTCTATTTAAAACGTGGTTGTCCCAGTTTTGCCTTATTCAACTTCTGATATTAAGCGTTTCTTCACTGTTTCATAAAATTAAATTAATAAATATAAAAATAATAATAATCATATCTTTATTGTTGTTAAATACAAAATACTTATAAACTTCAAATATAGGTCAGTTTAGTCAATGTATTCTTTTATAGCAAAATATTTTGTACAATTAAACATTTCTTTTTATTTACAAAGTTCTGAGTCAATATCACTTAACCAATGTTCACTTAAATATAAGTCATTAGTATCGAGATCTTCAAATAGGTATTCAAGCGGGTCTATTCTATTACACACTATGATGGAATATAAGATGCTTAATTGTGATTCAACATTCACCGTGTTCTTACGGTTTTTGCTTTGATGTGCCAAAAATAAGTGACACCCTGCAAAGTGTGGATACTCTATGACCTGTAGAACATTTTTTTCAAAAATGTATAGTTTTTGAAATATTAACAATTTTAATTTTAAGTTCAACCTTGGCGCGCGCGCCGTGCCGGATAGTAATATCGTCGCCCTTGATATGTATTACTCATGGGTATATATTGAATTAGAAACATGCATATGTTTGTGTCTAAAAATATTTATTCAAGAACATAAACTTAAATGAATTTTACCTGACATATTTTAGAACAGTGTTACTTAATCTGCGGTACACAAATCTAACAGGTAAGAGAAATATTTAAGAATCATTTCTGCAAAGCAAAATAAATGAATGAAAAATGTATTTTCTAGTTGTTCTTTTTGTTTACAATAACAATTTTATGAAATGTAGAATATCTACATTGAACACGTTACAAATATTAAAACAAATCTATTTGTATTAATTTCATGTCTGACATTTATGATAAAACAATTTAAAATCTTGTGTTTTTAACAAATATTTTCTTTGGCAAGAAATAAAGCAATGAATACATTCAAAAATTAAATATTAAAGTGTAATAACTGAAGTTATTATATTATGAATCATTTAAGCCAAACCAATTATATTTTAATTCTTAATTAATTCAATTCCTACATGTTTCGATTTTATCACAAAGTTATAGCTAACTTTAAATCGTTTTGTTATTTCAAAGAAAGTAAACGTCGCTAAATAATTCGTATAGGTCACATTATTATAAGGACGTCATAAGAAATCATTGCCTGTTTTTATAAGCATATCAAATTGCTATAGTACGTGGTTTATTGTTCCATTCTTAATTCATTTTAGTTAGTAGACAGGTTTTTATTAAAGCAAACTATATTATTTAAATTCTAAAAATGTAAATATCTTTTTTAAAAAAAAAATTCAAGGAAATTGTGCTCTAGAGCTCATGGGGTACCCACAGTTTGTGCGATGTCACTTATTTTTAGCACACCCTTTATATGTACCAACTGGCCACAGTTGGGGATTCTGTTAATCTTTACTTTTACTATCCTAAAAGAGAAGTAAATAACTGGTCTCTTCGAGTTCAGTTTGTCACATTGGACATCATTAAAATTATTTTCCTTTAATCAGTAGTTTTAATATCGTTATATAATTTTGATATGTAAAGATGACTATACTTAATTCTAGCTTTTAGATTTACATTGAAACCAATGCTATATTTATTTTGTTAGAATTGCATGGTTTGCGCCTTTTAATCAACGTAAAATCGTTAAGATTTCCTGTATCGTCTACTTGTTACAAAATCACCTGAGCGTTTTAATCTTCAAATTTGTTTTTAGAATTTGATTTTATAGGCTTTTCTGTGCCTTTTACAACATTAGCATAATTTAATGTCGAACTTTTTGCAGGAAGATCGTATTTAGTTTGTTTACCGTTTGCCACAACATTTTTTGTCTTGGCTGTTGTTTATTTAGCATACAAAGTATTTTCACACATAAGAGATTAACATAATATTTACAGTACATTTACGAATCTTCACAAAATCGAAAGAATTTAATACTTCCTGCTGTCAAGATCAAAAGCATGAGGCAAATCCTCTTTCCGTAAAATTACATAATATTACTGCAATACTCTGTTTTCGAAAAGTTTGATGCAGGATAGCATATGATATTTATTATTCATAATGATTTCATTATGCTTATACAAAATATAATCATTTACATATAACAAGCATGACATCTTTATATAACGGAGATATTATAACACAAATGTTTTCAAATCTTTTTATTTTGGCTACGCCGAGCTGCCTCAGATGCCCCAGATGAACCTATAATGCAAAAAATAGATTAAAATAGCGATGCGCTTATCTGCAGTAAATTACTGATAAGAAAGTTAACAAAACACGCGTGAATTCAATATTTCATGTAGCATAAGAATGCGTAGAATGATTATAACAATAACAAACTTAAAAAAGTGCATAACAAAATATTGAATTAATTACAAAGCTTGGTCATCTAGATTGAAACTTGATCCACTAATAATGGCGGTTGCCAATATTTGCATCGTCAATTTTTAAAACTCGTCTGTTTTCTTTAGCATGAGGACAAGAATCCTCAAAATTGTGCAAGTAAATGGAATATTAAACAATAAGCTGTACATATGTTATATACAACTGGAATATCGATATTAAAATAGGAAATTATGGTTGAATATGAATTTTAAAAATACAAAATGATGATAAAATCGTTTTAAATTAACAATCAACGACATTTAGAATGCTAAATATGACAAATAGTGAAAAAATAATCGTTACAATACGGCGTTAGTATCTATATCAAAATAAAAAGACGTGACTGATCTAGAAGAACTAGTAATATTATATTCAAAATTTCCAGCAATAATACTTATTGTCTGGCAACTTAAATTTAAAATATTTCAAATATTGACGTTATTTGATACATACTATCAAATAATAAGACTTAGCATTCTGTATCCAGTACTGACGATAAAATTTCTGAAATGATATAGTACAAGTCGGAGTTAGCTGCCGCTCACAGTGAGGAGCGACTGATGCGAATCTTCTAAATTTAAAATAGCGCAGATAATTAATCCTGAATGTTTCATAAAATTGAAAACATTGTTGAGTAAGTATTTGAAACTGTTATAGTAAGAGTGCGATGATAATGTGATACCACGCACGCAGGTATCTGAATGGTACTGAAGATTTGATAGCAGACATGATTAATATTGATAAGCACTCTCTGCGACAAGTTTTACACGCCTACTTCAACATGCACAAAGTTTGCACCAAAACCTTAGTCAGAAGCAGGAAGAGGACTGGAACTATATTAGTAATGACTTCATGGATCTACTTGTATCGGAGCCTGATTTTCCACACAAGATCATAACATGTGATGAGGCAGAGAAACCATTGAAAAATTCCCACGTCAGCAATAATTAAGAAAGCAATGGCTCATTATGGTTGACTGAGTATCACCAAATCAAATTGTTAATTTGGCATTGAGCTACTGACCAATCAGCAATAAATAATAAGAAAGAAAGGATCTGAGTTGTATCACAACAAAGCGTTGATTTTCCTGCACGACAATACCATTTCTCGCTACACTTTTTCCTTAAAGTAGTTTCTAACGTATGAGAGCAGCCACCTTATTTGCCGGATTAGCTTCCTATATATCTTTTTATACCAATTCACTGAGGTACAATTGACACTGAACCTATTTACAGACCATGGACGGAACGGAAAAGACAACGGCAGCGTTGTTGAATGGAAAATTTCTCATGCAAAGGGGTATCGTATTTATTTTATATTAAAGTATACATACAAATTTAACTTATTTCTACGTGTTACCGTTTATTTAAACTCCCACCTTAGGTTTATAAATCTTGTATTTTGTTCTTTTGGTATTTTAATTTTTGTGTTTTC
>JAHWXV010607466.1:0-12342 GCA_024586415.1 Phrixothrix hirtus | reverse complement strand
AGCATTCTCTGTTGGATCTGGTCTCTGGCAGTTCACTGTGATGCCTTTTGGCTTGTGCAATGCACCAGCGATGTTTGAAAGGCTAATGGAATTGATCCTGTGAGGATTGTCTTGGCAAACATGTATAGTATACTTGGACGATATAATTGTCATTGGAAGGACCTTCCACGAAAACCTGAAAAATCTCGAAGAGGTGTTTCAAAGACTACGAAGTGCACATCTACAACTTAGTCCGAAATACTTGGGTCATGTAGTTTCGGAAAAAGGTGTGGCAGCATATCTACAGAAAATTAAATCCATGCGGGAGTGGCCACGACCGAAAGATAAACATGAATTAAGAAGCTTTTTGGTATTATGCACTTACTATCGGCGATTTGTACGTGGATTTGCAGACATCGCAAAACCACTTACAAAACTCCACCAACGACGAAATCTGTGGACTACCATCTTTTAAGAAATGGGGCTGCAAGTATGGATCGTAATGCAGATTCCGACATTCGCCAACAAATGTAGAACCATCGCAATTGCAAAGTCCAAGGTCACTGTAATGGGACGTAAGTCTTAACGAGGGGGCTGTCTAACAAAAATTAGAAATAATAAATGGAGAATTCTAGAATATTTTCTTTATAATAAAATAGGTGAAGTAAGGGCAATGACTCATTGCGGTAACTGATACCTGTCAATTAGTTAGGTCAGCAATGAGTCATTGCATTACAAATTATTACCTCATTATTATGAATAATATGCTGGAATCTTCTATTTATATTATTCTAGAATGTATCTTTCCTATATAAACAGTAGATTAAATTCTCTTAGTTTAGTTTTTGTTAGAATCTTGTGCTGTAAGTTACTATATACATAAATATAAATAGACATAAATAGAAATAAACGTTTGTTGTAAAATAAATATGTTTGTTGTATAATGAATATTAAAATAAATAAGTGTTGTATTAGTGAATATAAATAAACATTGTAAAACAATTAACTAGTTTCGTTACATTATATTGTACAAAGTTCTAATGGCCTTTTTTGGAATTTTGAATACTGAATTTAGATATCCAGAAGATGTATTTCCCCAGAATGGTGTACCATAACGTAAGATATTTTCAAATACTTGTATAATAATTGTATATCAACTTCGAGTCCTACTTCAATAACTAAAATCTTTATCGCATAGGAAGCAGATGTCAATTTTGCACTGATAAATTGTACGTGCCTAGGCCATTTTATGTTGTTGTCAGTAATTATACCAAGAAACCTAATGGTATTTGTATTTTTGATGGACGTATTGTAAATAAGAATATCGGAATTGTGTATATGTCACTCATCTCTTATTAAAAAGCATATCGGTTTTAGATAATCTTTTGATGTCTCTCGCAGCTGTTGAGTATAATTGATTTAAATTACTATTTGACCAGGTTATGGTAGTGTCATCAGGAAAGACAGTAAAATTGTTAAAGTTAGATGAATCAATCCAGGTTATATCGTTGATATATAACAGAAATAACAAAGGACCTAAAACACTACCTTGGGGTACTTCATTGGTTACATCGATTATGCTGGAACGACATAATTCAGAATTACCGTAAGAATTGTGGGTAATTGCAACCAACTGCTTTCTATCATATAAATACGAACGGAACCAATCTAGAGATATTTCTCTAAACCCGTACTTTTCTAATTTATCCAAAGGAATGTTGTAATCAACGCAGTCAAAAGCTTTGGATAAATCGCAGAAAAGGTTTAAATTTAGATGATTATTATTTATATAATTATAAATAACAGATAGAATGTTGAATATAGCAGAATTAACGTTTTTGTTCGCTTTAAATCCGAACTGATGATGTGATAAGATTTGATGCTTATTTAGAAATTTCATTATAAGTCTGTAAACTATTAATTGGATACCTCTTTTGCGCACCCTCTTTGAAAAGCGGTTTAACTAATGAAATTTTTAGACAATTTGGATATATACCACTGAGAAAAGTTTTATTTATTAATTTCATTATAACATCTAATGAAACACTGGGCATATCTTGTATAATTTTAATAGGTATTCCGTCGAATCCTAAACAGTTTTCATTTTTAATATTGGTAATTACTTCACTAATTTCAAATACATCTGTGGGTAGAAGGAAATATTCACATGAAGGAATATCTGATGATTTGTTAAATTTGAGATTAAATTTGTAGCCACCGATGCGAAATAATTATTGAGATGGTTAGCAAGAAGTAATGGATTTACTATTTCTACTCCTTCATTTGTAACCAACTTAATATTTTTAGATCTTCCTTTTTCATTTGTACCTCTGAAAGAATTTATTATTTTCTACAGTATTTTAGCTTTGTTCGACAAAGAAGATATTTGATTGTTAAAATATATTTGCTTGGCTTCCGTAATTACTTGCTTTAAAATTTTGTTATAATTGGAAATTACTGTAATATTGTAGGACAATGGGTAAATTTTTGCAGATAATTCAAAAATCTTTTATTTTTACAGGAAATACGTATTCCGATAGTAATCCACATTTTAGTGTAATTAGTTCTAATCTTTTTTAGAGGAAATGCTATATTAAAGTGGTTACTTATAACTTCAATAAAATTGTCAAAGGCATTATGATATGCGATGTCAATAACAGATAATAAGCAATCCCAATTGAATTTCGAAATTTATGAATTAAACCTTTCAAAGTTGTCATTATTAAATATACGACGTTTTCTAATTTTTGTCTCTGAAGCTATTTGTCTAAAATATAAAAAGTAGCGGTAATTAATTCATGGTCAGAAATACCAGTAGTATTGTAGTTTGAACTTTTTGAAGGTTGGAGCATATATAATCAATCAGGGATGAATTTTTTGAAAATCTAGTATACGTTTTGATATGCATTTCAAGACTATGCGATCTCAATATATCAGGTTATTCAAAAGTAAGTTCCCAGTTTTAAATGGCCATTGATTTGCTAATTTTTGAGATACCGAAAAAATAAAAACGCCATTTTGTTTGCAAAGAAACGGGGTTTTATTATAAAAAAGAACAAATGAGAAAAAGTTAAAAATGACCACCTCCATGCTGTTCAATGAGATTTAGTCGTTCTTCTAAGCTATGAACTGCATTGTAAAGGACATTCAGTTGAACGTTTTCAATGACATGTGATATGGATTGTTTCAATTCCTCACGAGTAGTAGGTCTTCTAAGAAATACCCTTTCTTTGAGGTAACTCCATAACCAATAGTCAGCTGGATTAATATCTGGTGACTTAGAAGGCCATCTAATTGGAAAATGTCTGCTAATTACACGATCACCAAATGTGTTTCTTAATAGTGTTTTACGGAATTATGTATGTAAGGGGGTGCGCCATCGTGCAGAAAAACAATATTTGCGATATCATGATTCTGTAATTCTGGTATTACAAAGTTTTGTAACATTTGAAGATATCGCTACCCATTCACCGTTACTGTTTTAATTTGTCCATTTGCCATTTCTTCATAGAAATAAGGACCAATCAGAAAGTTAGATGTAAAGCCACACCAGGCAGTAACGTTGACATCATGTAATGCTTGTTGAACAATTTCATTTGGATTATTTTCTGACCATATCCTGCAGTTATGTGTGTTAACGCCTTCATTTAATTCAAAATGTGCTTCATCTGTCAAAAAAATTTTGTCTAGCCCTTGAACATTATTTTGAATTTCTGCTAACACTTTCAAAGCAAAGGCTGCCAGTTCTTGATTTTTCATCTTCTTCCTAAGCGTTTCCTTGTTTATAAAATAATGTCTACAGGTATTTTAATTTAGTTATGTCCTATTTTTGTCAATAATTGCTAATATATTATATTTTAATTTACATAAATTAAAATATCTTGGTCTCATTTAGGACTTAATAAAATTTTACAACTAATTTTTAATCCATTACAGAAAGTGTAAACCTATTTGTAAAATACTAGTGGATTAATCACAATTAAGCTCAAATTATCGGTTTTTACACACCTCATGATTGCAATTTTGTTATATGTCATATCCTAAGTGTCTAATTATATAGAGTAATTTAAAATACCATAGCGCATAACAATAAAATCTGGATTTAATCTACTTTTTTAATTAGCTGGTATAATATTTTCTTTTGCAGAAGCATGAGCTAATATACAAATACAAATTTAGATTACAAAAACTTGTCTAGCTATCACAGGTGTTCTGCTACTTTCAGTTTCTATGAACTAATTTCCTCGACTTAAATAATACACAGAAATTCTTAAAGGAAACAGATTCTACCCTTAAAAACAATTTTCATCGCCACGACGTTGCGGAACAGGTGTTCCTCCACAAGACTTCTGGTCGCCGTACTAGGGGCGTAGAAAAGTAAAACAAAGGGTAGCTCTGGTGTGAAGAGGCGGCAGATCGACCAAGGCGAAAGGAACCCTCCAAAGCGTAACCTCGGGCTCATCCAGAAACTATCGGCGGTCTTAAAACCACACCGTCGATTATATAAACATATCGGGCGTCTTAAACCTTATGCCTAAAACACTATACCAAAAAAAATAAATCAACCAACCTTGTACGCAAACAAGGGATGCCTACTCACCCTAAAAATATAGGTGTTTTATCCAGCAAAGAAACCAAACTGAAAACTAGTCGCAATAAGACGCAGCAAAATACCGAGCGTGCGTCCTTTACGACGAACCGACACAGAAAGCCTGGATGGCACGCATAAGCGTGCTCGTGAATAAAATGTATATGAGATGAGGTTAGGCAACCCAAAACGCATCGAAAATTCAAAAGTGCGAAAGTGAACGCAGAAGACAAAATTAGTTGGTCTAAAATTAAAACGATAGTATCCAAATGTACAAAAAAGTTAAAGAAACAAAAAGAAACTTACCAATTTTTACTTCTCAAAATGTTCTGTGTGCGTGCGTGCGTCCGCGTGGGTGTGTGCGTGCGCGTGCTTGCGTACGTGCGTGCGTGCCTGCGTGCGCGCGCGTACGTGTGCGTGTGTGCGTGCGTGCGTGTGCCTGCGTATGCCCGTGCGTGCGTGCATGCGTGCGTGCGTGCGTGTGTGTGTGTGTACCTGTGTGAACAGGATATCTCGATAATGAAAAATCGTAGATGAACAAAATTCTATATTTAAGTTTATATCCATTCTCGCACGCGACTGCAACAATTTCATTAGAATCCAATAATCGGAAGTGTCACTTTATTCTTGCCATTTTGAAATTTTTTGCGATTTTCTTGAAAACTTTTTTAACAATTTTTTTAAAACTTGCTTTTTTCGTGAACTTAGAGCTTTTCCTGAAAAAATGGGTTGAAGCGAGTTATCAGGGAGGATCTCTGGAGTTAAGCAGGGTTTTGCTTGTACAGTAACTTTGATAGGTGTCTGTAACAATTATCGTTTCCAAAATGAACGTAAATAATGATTTAATCATTTGTGGACACTATTTCTATATCTATGTGCGTAAGTGAATGTCGTGTCGTGTCTCACACCAGATTTTTTTTCATGTTTAAAACACTTTAATTTTAAATTAATTGAATTAAGAGGTTTTGAACAATATTCAACTTTTCATATAAATTAGCTAATCTCTCGTGGTACAAAATTTTAAATCGTTTGATGGCAAGTTTATGTTCCAAACGTATTCAGAATTTGATAAAAGTTAATAAATCGTGATTTTCATGAAATTTTATAATGGTATCTAAATTTGTAGACCCTAAGTTTGTTGGAACTACAGGTAAGCCCTGAAGTGATGCAGTAATCCTTTATGAAGGTTCTCATACGCAATTACAACTAATTCTGTTTTTACACGGTCTTATTTTACACTGTTTTGATGTAACACGGTTTACAAAGAAATAAAAAGAATAAATTCAATATCGTTTTAACATGATTTTATTCGATTTATTACAAAATAATCTGATTTAAATTTTAAGAAAAAATAAATTTTATTTCATTTACATATTTTCGTTAAGGGGGCGTTCGCACACCTTTGCGGATAACTGATACTACTAAATATTCAAAAATGTAATCTGATCATAATAATTAACAATCATAATTCAAACTAAAATTTGAGCTCTAAATGTCGTGCGTTGTCGAGAACGTAACCCAATACTTATTTTATTAATAATAACGTAACTGTTGGAACCAATATACAATAAGCTAACCTAACGTTCCCTTATCTATTGTTAGAACGATCAGGCGTAATTTTGATTCTTATACTTTTAGGTTGTGAGAATCGCTTATTTATTTCAATATTTGATATTAGATATACATTCCCATGTGGATACACCTCAAGTTCAAAATTACCGCACAAGTACGCCATAAGTTCATTCACATATCTACGATTCTGGTAAAATTTTTTGTTTTATAACAAGATTAGTTCTTTTATTTTTAAGATTTTGATATGTATTCATTTTATTCTTTTTCTACTTTTTTTCTGTTCAATTTGTATCGCATTATATGAATTGTAATATCTGAACTTGTAAAGGATTAGGAATTAAATTAAATTAAAATTAAAGTATACCAATAGAAGATCAGTCTTTCTAAAGTTAATTACTGATTAAAATTATCAGGTAAGATAACTAATTTTGTAAATTTAAATTTTTAATTAACACTAATAGCATAAAATTAACAATATTAAAATGTAAAATTATACATTGCAATTAGAAGACAGAATTTTCAAAAATCTGATTAAAGTTAATAAGTATAAAGTATTAAAAGTATTTAAATAACTAAATTTAACACTGTAGAACCACATTTCGTCAATTCATTATTATTTTTTGCATTTTGCACACAAAATTCGATAATAAACCTGGTAAATGCATTGCAGCCGTTACATCCATATCACAATAACAGACGCATTTACATCAAATGCCATCAATTCACAATGTATGGCTAGTACATCTTCAACAAATGTTACTGTAAATCAAAATTTATCAACTATAGCACTTGCAGAAGAATTCAGTGACATACTAAAAATATAATAAATCCCTTCATCAGAAAAACAACAAGAATAAGGCTATTTATTCAAACGATTAGAGAGGAGATCCGTGCTTTTTTTACTTTCTCTTACCTATATGAAATATAGTATAAAGTATGGTTTTCGTCCAAAATTTTCGATGTCGAAAGTTTAGTGGAAATACACGTTTTCGGTTCCCCTGAATCCGAAAATCATGTTTTTTATGTGAATATCTCTTCAAAACTAAAGGTCGTATATAAACAAAATTTTATATTTAGGTTTGTATCCATCCGGGCACGCGACCGCAATAATTACACTACAATCGAATATCCGGAAGTACCACTTTTTGGTTTTTCGCGATTTTCTCGAAATCGGCTCTTAAAGATTTTTTTAAAACTTATTGCATTTCTTAGAACTTTTCCGTAAATCGAATAACCGGAAATACTTTCACTGTTAACTCTAATTAAAATAACTACCAAATTAAAAGCCCTAGCTATATGAAAATTTATAATTGTAGTCATAACTGCCTTTGTATGCCAAATCAAGAATTTGGTTAAAATAGAATAACCGAAAGTTCCACTTTATTTCTGTCATTTTTAGATATTTTCCAAATTTGTTTTTCGTGATTTTCTTGAAATAGTCTCTAAAATTTTTGAAAACTTAATATATTTCTTAGCTACTTCATTCCGTTTTATATGAACTAAACAGTTTTTCTTGTAAATTTTCGAAAATCGAGTAACCAGAAGTACCTAAAGTATTGTTTGTGAACAACACCTCAAAAACTAAACAACATATAAAAATGAAATTTTATATTTGTTTTTTATCTTCCACACATGAAACATCAAGAATATAGTTAAAATCGAATGACTGGAAGTTCCACTTTATTCTTGCGATTTTTAAGTTTTTTTCGAAAACAGGGATAACATTTTGTTTAAACTTGCTACAGTTATTTTGCATTTAATGCCCTTTTACGTGAACTTAACGGTTTCTCTGAAAAAAGTGCGTTGAAGCAAGTTATCAGAGAATATCTCCGGAGTTAAGCAGACTTTCACATGTCTAGTAACTTGGATAGGTGACCGTTTCAATTATCGCTTACGAAATAAACGTAAATAATAATTTAATCATTTGTGGACAACATTTGCATATCTATATACATAAGAGAAAGTTGTGTGTTGTCTCACACCAGATGTTTTACTAATGAGACTGTCTATTCAAACTCCAGGAAAAAAGGTTGCACTAATCGAAGAAAACAAAAAATGTAAAACAGATGTTTTCAACACTCATCAACTAATTGCACAAAAAATTTGTAGTCCAACATCGAAATATTAGTTCTGCTACTTTTTGTAAATACAAACCATTCTGGATAGTGAGGCCCAATGTTGAATCAAGAGATATGTGGCTTTGCATTAAATACTTGAACTTCATGTACCTATTAAAAAAGATGCAACAATTGCACCAGTTTCAGCATGAAACAAAGACAATTGATCAGTTTTGCAGATAAAAGCCAATCTTAGGAATATGGCAGTTGTCTAGGAAAAGAAGAAAATCAGAAGCTTACTAAGAATGATTTAAATGAAAAAGTATCATATTCTAAATGAGAAAGTAAAATTGACCATAGAATAAACAAAACCAGAAAATCAATTGAAGTCAAAATTTAAGCCAGTTAACATCGAGTGTACCTTTAGAAAATCTTAGAATAACTTTTAAAAACAATCTAAAAGTGATGTTTCCTCATTATTATAGAGCAAATTACCAACACAACCAAATTCATTTTTTTATAAGACAGTCTTTCTGAAAATGCAGCAATTATAAATGTAGATTTCTGTGAAAACTATATATTTGTAAATTTAATGAAGAAATACAAAACATAGCTTTTGGAGGATCTAGATGACAAATTACATTTCATAGACATTATTTAACTTAAAAATGAGATAAGATTTAGAATGTATTGTAACGAAACTAGTTAATTGTTAAAAATATTTATTTATATTCATTAATATTGAGATTATTTATTTAAATATTTAATTCGCACTAACAACAAATGTTTATATTTCTATTTATGTATAACAATAACTAACAGGACATGATTCTAATTAAAACTAAAACTAAAGGAATTTAATCTGCTATTTATATAGAAAGGATAAATTCCAGAACAGTAAGGAAGAATTCTATATATTAGTAAAGAATAAAATTAATCGTAATAATTATGTAATAAATGCAATGAATCGTATTGCTGATCTTGAATTTAATTGACAGATATCAGTTACAGTAATGAGTCATTTGTGATTAAACGAGGGTAGCACAATTAAATCTGCAAACTAATAAAACAAAATGTTGTAGTCAAAAATTATTTTTATTATGGTTTTTCAAAATATTCGCCATTAAACTCAATGCATTTAGACATTCGATACAACCAGTTATCATAGCATAAATTCCACTCTTCTTGAGTCATTTCAGATATAAGGTTTTGAAGCTCTCCATTATACCTTCTGGGCTTGCAAATCACATACCACACATTTTATCCTTTAATCTGGGAAATAAAAAGAAATCTGAAGGTACCAGGTTCAGACTAAATGGCGGATGATCTAGTAATTTTAATCCGGAAGCTTTTAAAAATTCGTTTGTTTGACGTACAGTGTAACTTGAAGCATTGTCGTGATGAAGGTATATCTCTGATTTAGGGCATTGTAAACGAGCCTATTGAATAACATCTGGCAAATATACTGTCATGCAACATTCTGCGGTAACCACACGTTTATTTTCAAGCACGATTGTTGTGATAGAACCTGATTTTGAGAGAAACTGACTACCATTTTCTTTTCAACACTTCGAGATTTCTTCACTTTGACTGGATTAGGTTTTGTTGGAAACACCCATTGAGCCGACTGCCATTTTGATTCCAGTTCAAATGCATATAATCAGCTTTCATCACCAGTAATGATGTTGTAAACGGAATTCGACCTACCTGCCTCATATTTCTTAACCGTTTTTTTACACCATTCCATTCCGTTTTGTTTTTGTTCCGGTGTTAAATTATGCGGTATCCACCGACAACAGACTTTCCTCACATCCAAATGATTATGTAAAATCTTGTTTATTGCAGTCATGCCAATATCCAAGGTGCTCCTAATAATCCTATATGTGACTCGATTGTCATTTTGAATCGTTCTTCGTACGGCATCTATATTTGTTTCAGTAACGGCTGAGATTGGCCTTTCTTCGTGAAAATCGTCACTAAGTAAAACCCTTTGAAATTTAAATTCGTTATACCAGTCGTAAACACTCATCTGATAAGGAGCTTCATCACCAAATGCAGCACGAAGTCTTGAAATATTTGGTTTTGGAGTTACAGAACTTTTAAAATCATAGTAAATCATGGCTCTAAAATTTTCTCACGTTAAATTCATTTTTGCTGCAGACCACTCGCTTTGAAATTATAACTGTTAAAATAGAAAACAATATTAGTTTCCAGAAATTATCGGTGCTACCCTCATATCATCCATCTTAATTATAAGGAACCTTTTGGATTTTCCAGAATGCTCCATTGAGTTTTTATTGTTTCTAATTTTGTTACAGTATCTTTTTTTTGTGGCATATCAGTTGATTTACTACATAATGCTTGTTTAATTTGGGCATACCTGAAACGAATTATGAACTTACTTTGTGAAAAAAATATTTATATTTTGCATTTCCGTTGAAACCTTCAGAATATAAATTAAATATACAAGGTTACTTTGAAATAGTTTCAGATATATTAACCTTTATACCTCATATATCCACAAAAAAGTAATAAAAAAAATTAAACAGCTTTAATTTGCGCAGAACTGAATTTAGAAAATTCTTGAAAAACTTTTTGAGAACTTCCAATTTGCAATATTTATAGTCAGAAGTTTCATACCCATCTGTGATGAAATCACGTACATTTATTCAAGTCTTACTCATGTTACAGGTTATTACAACATGTATTGATAAATATTCAGCATAATTGAAATTCTGATTTGGTTGTGTACATTTTCAAACATGTTTTTTGTGGATATAAAATTTAATAAAAAAAACATTAAAAACTTAGTTGTTCAGAAAAAATACAACTTATTTCATACTTTGTTTTTCCTTTTCATTATTTTTGAACTGCTAAAGCTTTATTCAAAAATTAAAACACATATCTTTTTAGAAGATGTTTTTGTACCTTCTGTAAAATTCTGTAGTTGAAAACAATTACAAGCTTTTCAACTTTATGTACATAATTTGAAATTATTTGTTATTCAATTTTGGAAATATTAAAAAGAAAAATAAAAAAAGGCTCATTTTCTCTTTTAGATTTGAAAACGACATAAATGAGCGCTTTACAATAATTACACTTCATAATTCTTATCACAGTATCTTTTCGATTGCGTGCCAAATTAAATCATTTTGGACTTTTGGGAATTCATTACTTAAAAATAGTGAATGGATAAATGTTTATACCTTGCTTTCCTGCTTATTGCAGATAAAATTTATAATTTTTATTCTGTAGTGCTAATTTATATAAAACGCACTACAAAACGTACTATAATTTATAATTTTGCTTTGGTTAAAACCAAAACATGTAGGTCTATCGACATATGGTCCGCACTCATATATAGAGCGTTCCTCCAAGGTAAACTTAGCTCAATTCATTGTTGGTTTTCAATAGACAAAGATCCTTTTCTTAATTTACTCGTGTAATAATCTGTGATAATTCTACTTGTCTAAGAACTTGTTAAAGATGAGGTAAGATTTGTTTTCATTTCTATTGATTAGTATAAATGTTTATTTTGGTTTTCCTTTGATTAACATAGTTCTTCCGGCATGCTTCGTTTTGAGGCAAAAGTTCGCTCTCTACTCTGATATTAACTACATTCTGGATTGCTGACGTCCTTGCCGAAGTTTCGGTATCTATGGCACATGCTTATGTGTTGAGACTTCCACCGCCTTCTTGCTCTGGTCTAACAGACTCCGTTTGACTACTGGTGCCCCAAGGTGTTCATTGTGCTGCCGTCATGTGTCATTTGGCTAGCCAACGCTTGGTTTGACATTTCAGTGGGCTCCCGTTTCTATCAATAATCGAACAACATGAAGGCGATGCAGATGAATCCGCTTCTGCTGGAAGGATATTAAAAATTAA
Organism: Phrixothrix hirtus; assembly: GCA_024586415.1. Classification (NCBI taxonomy): domain Eukaryota; kingdom Metazoa; phylum Arthropoda; class Insecta; order Coleoptera; family Phengodidae; genus Phrixothrix; species Phrixothrix hirtus. Next base: position 261 of record JAHWXV010607466.1, on the reverse strand, counting down.
GTACAATCTAATTTTTTTAATTAGATATTTCCAATATTCATGTTTCTTAGTTACATTTCTGCCAAGTTTTAAATTACTTATTTTTAACAACATTCAAATTAGCAATTATATAAAGATTTGAAAACTTCTTTGTTGAAATGAAGTGTTTAAATTTTAGCAGCTTACATGTTGTGCCGACATTTGTAGTTTTTGCTTTCAAATTTACTTGCTTTGTATTTATACGATTTCTACTTTTTAAAACATTTATCTAAACTTTATTTA
>JAHWXV010607431.1:0-17056 GCA_024586415.1 Phrixothrix hirtus | reverse complement strand
CCTAAATCTGCCTGCCATGACTCATCTAGCCCTTTAATTATTGTTCGCCTTCGAGGATAGTTTCTCCTAGCAGGTTTATCCAGCTCCTTTACGATTTGTTGTTTATGCATTATTACTTTAATAAATAGCTAAACCTTATTGACAGCCTACACGTAAAAAGTCGTTATTTATAAGCATGTATACGTAACCGCACTTCTAAGGTTGCTATAATATCGTTATTGAGAAGCTGTAATTTGGCAAGTAATTCGTGAACGCTGTTCCAATACTTGTACTTTGGTGGATTTCTGTTAGGATATACTTCTTTGAAGATTTCATCGCCTAGACTACTATAATGTTCCTTTTTTGCCCTGTGCCGCTGCAGCAGACGAAATTTCTTGTCTTTCACTTCCCTTCAATATAGGTTTAATTACATTTACATACCTGTGAGACGTATTTCCCATAATTTGACCTGTGGGGGTAAAATTGCGCCTCATAACATTTGTACTCAATACTATTCTTCTATAGTTGTCCAATCGGCTTGGGTAACTTGTGAAAAATTAGGTTTCTTCATAATCAACAATTTATATAAGCCAGGCGTGCCTTCATATTTACATCCTTTAATATTAGATCGTTGCCTACAATTTTTATAGCATCTTTACCAATGTTCCACTTATCATTCTTAACATTATACGTAATTCCGTATGTGGTATCAGTTATGTTCTCGGCATCCCTAATCATAAGTTCAAAATAGTGATGAGGGAGCTCTGTATACTGCTTGAAAAAGGATTCTGTGGTTCTCGAGTCTTCTAACATGGATAGTAATGTTGCCGAATCGGTACGAGTCGAAGGGGGCGACCAAGCAGGTGATTGTTTTATGATGCCTATTAGCACATCTCGAAGAAATCTTACCTCACCATCATCAAGATCATCATCAGGAGCTGATTTTACTCGCAACCGTGAAGAAGATGTTAGTGGAAATAAAAACTTTGGTAGTAGTTTGATTACTAGCAGCAGCAGCAGCAATTTCTTGTTGATTCTTTATGGGTAAGGTGTAATCCTTCTTAAAAAAATTATTTAAATATCCTTCTTAAAAAAAATTGCAATCCATATGTGAAAAACAATATAAGTTGGACGCCAATGTAGTCTTTCGGATTTAATAAAAATAACATGAGGGAGTTTTAAATTTCGCTATTTAAAATTTATATTATAATCATATTTTATTAATTAATCTTAGTAGGAAAATTTATTAAACAGGTAAATTTAATATAAAAGGAAAACTTATATAAAAGGTTACTTCTTATAAGATAAATGTTTTATTTTATTTAAAATTAACGGAATGTAGTTCAGACGCTACTTGTAGGGTATTCAAAACGATGCTAGTAAAGGTAGTATTAAAATGTTTTGCTGCTGGAAAAGCTATGTGCTGGCTAATTTAGACTCAAGGGTATGAGAACCATGTAGTTTTTATACGATTTCTATTTTTATTGGGCGCTCTAAAGATGCTGAATTAAATAAATATAGTTGATACACAAAAAAGAGAAAACGTAAATTGGTAAAGCATCACACTAAAATCTTTCCTATTTAAAGGCAGGCTTAGTTAATTCAAATAAATAAAAGATATTAACAGTTAACAAATTTAGTAACAATAATCACTTTAAAAAAACAATTTAAATCACAGTTGAGTTTGACATTTGATTGAAAATAATATAATAATATTTACTGATAAGTTACACAAAGAATAATTGATTCGCTAATTGTTTAATTGTTACCAAAACAGCATTACAACGGCTGGTGATTCGTAAGGTAGTCGAAAAGACACAAATACGGACAAACAAACCACGCCCTTCGGTGTAGAACAGCTTCTGTTTTCAGGTAGCAGGAGAAGCTACAATGGAATGGTTGATCAGCATTGGTTTCATTCGAATGCAGCCAGTACTGTAATGCCGCAAGAATCAATTTCTTAAATATATTGAAGGTTCCAACAATTAGGAACGTACAAAAAAAGACAAGTAAATAAGCTTGACTGAGTCAATTTTACAAAAAATAAATTAACAAGGAATGTGAAGCAGCTTCTGTTAAAGTTATGCAAGTCCTTATACTTAATAGAAGTTAATGTCTAAAATTTAATTTCTAAAATTAATGAAAGCAACTTGTGCATAAAGAGGTAACAATAAGATAATAAAAAAATGGTTCTTGTAATTTCTAAGCCAAATAGAACATTAATGAGCGAAAGGTAAAATCCCAATTTTAAAAATAACCCCTTTTTGAAAAATTTCCAAAATTATAGCTGATTTTAAACAATTGTCGGGAGATACTTGAGATCAACTTCTAGACACAGTAACATTTGCTCAATTTACAATTTGATAAGTCAGTTGAAGATATTAACTTAGGTGGATATTATTCTTGCAAGATAAATTTTGCAAAAATAACTCCTACAATTAAAATAAAAGAGAATCGTAGAAACTTGATAGTTCTATGAGCTTATCAATTAAGATTAAATAAAGGTACGCCATGTAGGCAACCTTAGTAACAATTAATGAGCTAACGTAGACTTCAATATTTTTTCAAGCTCTAAGCCCTTAATTCCCAAATTAACAGTCAGTAATTGCGACAATTTAATTTAAATAGGAATAAAGTTTGCCTTACCAAATTGGAAGCAAATAAAGAAAAGAAAAAGAAACGATCTTACTAGTTGTCTCACAGCGTCTCAGCACGACACCCCACCCAAAAAAATCGGCAGGGTGGTATGTAATAAATTTAGAAAATACTCCTGAAAACAAAAAATATTAGTGATAACGAAACATACCAGCCAATGTTTGCCTCAGCAGCAAGTAATTCTTAAGAGAATATCAACATCAATTCGGTAATTAAAAATTCAGGTAATAAGTGTCTGGGTGTCTAGTTCTCCTCGCTGTAATACTTGCTATTTGCGTTTTACTGCAGCACTAGCTTCAATAATTTTACGTTTTAACTTTCTCCCTTTTGCATCCATATTTACTACTTAGCTCTTGATAACAGCTTCAGGATTGCTCCGGAACAGCTTCGTAATAGCTTCTGAACAGCTTTTTGAACAGCTTTAAATAGCATTGAATAGCTTTTAACGACTTTTAACAGAGCTGTTGCACAACTTGACAGGTAGGTGAGTCTGTTCAGGAAGATGCTGTATACACGATTGAAACATATTTTACTTTAGCTGTTGATTATATATTGATCGAAACCTTTTCTATATCTGCCGGCTTTAATGTCGAAATCTTTATGAATACTGAGAAAGCCGTAGGTGTCTTGCCAGCAGTTTGATCATATTTCCTAAATTCGTCCTAAGGCATATCAGTCCCAACTTGATCTTCATAAACGTGCTTTAAATTTAGATCGTTTTGCTTAAATAGCACTATCATGTTAGCATTATCACGAACTAAATACTTTGGAACACTCGTATATGTCTGACAGTGATAGAAACAGTCTACGGTATTATATCTGCCCATGCTGAAATACGCTCGAATGTTATCTTGCTTAGAGGAGGATATTCATCAAAAATAAACACGGAATTAGCCTTAGCATCATAAGGAGGCGGAATGCCCTCGTTTTCATTAAACGAAAAGTAGTTTACGCCTTTTATCGGTTTTAATACTTGTTCTAGAAATTAGTATTAAGGTTGATGAAGCGATTTTGAGAAAATGTAGATATTTTTAAACCGTTTAAACCATTCGCGTCGATAGGCGGCATCAAGAAGTTCGCTTTCCCGCAATTCGAATGACCAAATATGACGCAGCGTATACTGTCGCTCAACAACTTCCCATGTTTACCAACATTGCTACCGCTTTTCTTATCTACGTCATCAAAGTTAGATACGGGTAAAGAACAAGTTTGCTTTACCAATTTCATGATTGAAGTTACCTAACTACTAACCTCGAAGTATCTGTAACCGCCGCTTTTAAAGATAATAATGAAACACATATACAGACATAGCATGTTTTATTGAGATAATAACTACATTCTATTTTTTAAGAATAAACCACAAAATACAAAATAATACATTCTATTTTAAACTAATTAGAAGTTTATATTCTTTTAACTTCTGAAGTAATAGGATCATATTCAATAATTGTATCGTGCAAAATCAGACAATAGGCGACTGTACCTTGCGGAAAGCTTTTCAACGTCTCCATCTCTTAGTTAATGTCGACGGTGGAGTTCTTTAAATTTTCATTTTGCTTGGAAAAATCGATGATGAATACAGGACAATCCTTGAACTGCTTGTAGTTGAATACAGGGCAGCTTCTCTCTCTTTCATAGTAGTTACGTTGAAATTTTGCGTAGCTAATATATGCCTGAGCATAATTCTTATTTTAAAAGTCCAGCTGCATATGTTCGCATGGGTACTTTTCTGAATTGAAAATGAAGTGTTTAAATTTTGATGCGTCTACGTCTTTAATGTTTTTCTGATCTTTTTGAAAGCCAATCGGAACCCAACAAGGCTTTTCCAAGTTGACGGACGTTTTTATTGGCCAAATATCCATTTCAGCGTTTTTAATTGCAGGTAGCTCATAAATCTCCCAATGACGAAAAGATAAAGAAATTTTCGGGTTTTTATTTAGGAAATAGTAGAAATCGAGCTTGGCTTGGTCGCTGAGCGTTAAATGAGGCATTTTCCAGCTAATTTCTTTCACAGTTGTTGTTACGTCTACAGCAACTTCATAAAAATTTTTATAAGTTCTAGCCATTATTAAGATCAGCTCTTCGCGCATGTCAATAAGCGATTTTTTGTACATCTTGAAAAACCCTAGTACATGTTTTAAAGCTATGCAGGCAACGTAGCGCTTCTCAAGTGGATCATATTGAAAATAGTTATTTGCAGTGCTTTCGACGGCCCATCCAGTTAAATTTAACCGGTTCAGATCATCAGGCATGTAAGATACATAACCTTTGATGGCACCCGTAATTCCGGGAATTTCGCAGGAATCGATTCTCTTTGCGTATTTCCTCAAACAAGAAGCATGGAAAATTTTCGTAAACTCGCACGCCTTACCTTCAGTATCCGGTAGCTTGTCTTCTTTTGCCGATACACTAATATAGATATAACCATTGTGGGTATTCGTTATTAGTTCCTGATTTTTAATTAAAATTCTGACTTCGTTTGAATGTTTATATGTTCTAGAGTCGTAGGGAAAATAAGTATGAAATTCTTCCTTGATAATGTCATCATCGTAAGTGTAGCTCATCAAGACATCAAATTAAGCCATTTTTATCTTATTCTAACTGCAACCGATCTTAGAAATTGTTTCTCAGCAGGTAAAGGCAGACCTTTCGAACGGCGTCTCTCTCTCTCTCCGTCACAAGCAGATTTACAAATACGTACGCGTAGACTTGAGCTATTTCTTTTATAGCTATCATCAACAACAACGGTTCTAGGCTGATACTGCCTAGAGCTAGGTGATTGGCTCCTAAATCTGCGCCCCATCCTTTCTCCGTTCAAACTTGGGCAGCTCTAGGCACACCGAGAACGGTTCGTTACCAAAGCCAATAGGTTGACCCAGCTGGTCTACCAGATCGATAGAAATTTTTCTTATAGCCTCAGTGCTAATTTCCAGAAATGGTGGATTGACAGATTTCAGATTGATACTGTGTCCTGCAGCTATGTCAGAGATACCAAATTCGTATGTTGTGTACTGGCTCGCCGTTTCTATGTGCTCCATTTATAATTTCACACTCCACATTAACATGGGTATGCTTCGATATTAGAGACTTCTGAAGAATCGTGGAGTATGTTCGCTTTTAATAGTTCAGATTTGTAGGCTAGCATACGGCAGATACTTTAAGTTTTCCTAAAATCAACGTCGTACGCACACTTCAACTAGCACTTGTAAGTGTTTGAATTCACTGTTACATGAAATCTATCATCAATCGTCTCAAATTTCTAAACTCTACGGTTGTTGAGGAGGTCCAAGGTCACCAAAGCTATCATAATAGAAAAAGTTGCTCTTATTCTTCTTATAGAAAGTCCAATGAGTCCCAGGCCCCTCTTGGCCGTCAAAATTAATTATTGCGCATTCACGAGTGGGGGCCTTATTAGTTAAATCATTTCGCATAAATACGCCTCCGAAGTAGGGAATATTTTTTGCCTACCTTTTCAAATACACATTGGCCAGCGCTCGTCGGGGCAACTTTAGTAGTTTTTTGAATTATTGCGTGGTGGCGATAGAGGAGAGATTACAAATAGAGCGCTACAACACTTATAATTTCTTGAATAAATTCCGCTGGCTTTCTTTCCAATATCAGCTGCTTCCTTAACACTATTGTGTCTTTCGGTTTCCTCTTGCAGCTTTTTGCAGCTTTGGCGTCATTAACTGCCTTAGCGATAGCACTAGCACCGCCTGCAAAATTCCCCCGTACCAAATAAGCCGCGGAGGAAACCCACCTGTTTTAGGGAGCGGTAACACGCGGGGAACTTTAACACTTTTTCGACCTCTGATAGCAATACGAGCCGCAGTTAAGACAGGCTTTATTAAACTTAGTAATCTGCCTCCGGCCGAACTTCCAATAATATGTTTCGCAGAATTATTGATCTGCTTAAGGACATGTTTGTTGAAACATACTCTGTTCCTCTTTGAAATAGCTCCGCCCCGGTTACGACGTTTACGCGTCATGTTGCGTCCCAAGCAGCAGCCCTTCCCAAACTTTCTTTTCGTTTTAATCGCCGTGCCTACAGCTAGCTCAGATGCTTTTTCTCCAAACGAAGCGTCTTTTGCTTTGAACCTTTGCCAAGTTCTGTTGTCTAAAATACGGTCAGCCTTGTGTCTTTCGCTTAGATCGTTGCGTAGTGTGTAACTTATGTCGTGCCGTTTGCAGGCGACATCTAACGGATGTACACCAGGGTCTCCACGAGCTAGACGGTTTTCTAGTTTAATACCTGAACAACACCTGACCCCTTTCGTTGTCTCGGCATAACTAAACAGCCTGCTTTCCTCTATCACCCTATTTATACTTTTTGAGAAAAAGGTAAAAAGAAAAACTATTAATGAGGAGATGTTTTTATATTTATTGTTTTAAATAATATTCATTGCGTTGAAACATTTACAAACACCGTATATTTCTATCCTAAATCTTACAATTAACAGATTTTTACGAAACAATTTTAATTTTTTGCTCAAATGATGCTGCTTTACATTCGTCTTAAATGTATTCAAACTTGTTTCATTCGTAGAAACTTTGAGTAACAACATCTTGCATGTTGTTTTTATGTTGTCGTATGTTGTACTTTAATGTCGCAAATTGGCAATTAGATACATATTTAAAGTGCTCTAGAAATGGATTATCTTCCCTACACCGCATATATAAAGTTATTCCGCACCAGTGATATGCAACTTTATCACTCTCTTTAGTGTAAAAGAAGCCGATGGTTGTTAAGGCTTCAGGTGAAACAAGTACTTTCCATAAACTAGTTCCTTGCGAATCATTAAATGACCATAAGCGGTGATGCCAAACATCGTATGTATAATTTGCATAAACTTCACTTGCACATGGTGTGTACGCACACGAGTACTGCTGAGCTTTTAAAATTTTCTACACATTCTTGAAAAAGTGGTGGGCGACAACCATCTTCCATCTCTTTCCCAGTTTGAGACTTCTCTCTCTTCTGAATTGTAATTTTTGCAATAATTGCATGGGAAATCGTGCTCCGAATCCTCAACATAAATTCTAATCATGGCGGCTTCGGGTACGATCGTTAAAAGTCTTTCTCTATGTAGCGAAAACAGTTTGTAATAATATTCTACAATATCTCGCTTAATAACTTGAGAATGATTATCCAACCAATTAAGGTTAACATATGTAGATACACCCATACTTAGCCACTCCCTATTCAAGTTAGTACGGTATTAAATCATCATTTGAGTTGCATCAACTTTAAAAGTACTTGTGCTTCCATTTACATGTAATCATGAGTGATGTGCGCTGAACTTGCAACAGGTACGCTCGTATTTGTTATTCTCCTGTGATACTGTAACTTAGGCCCCTTCAGCTTGCTGCGGTTGGTCGGTTGCAGTATCAAGCATACTATTGGTACTCGATATAGCAAACCTTTTTATATTTGACAGTGCCCAAACTCCATTACTGAAAATGTCTCTTGTGCTCAGTGACGAAGTAAGAAGCGCTATGCTCGCCATAATAAATTCGATTAAAGATTTTAATTCAAGTGGGTCCGAGGATGAATTCATATTGATCAGCAATTCAGATGAATGAAAACTTCCAGTCAACCTGAGGGAACTTGTCGCCGCCGACAACAATCAAGCGGAAGTTGTGTTCGCAGAAATGATTGATAAAGATGATAAATTAATCGCCGCACAGAAGAAGAGCGCCGAAGAAACAGCGATGGTAGAAGACATCGAGGGATTCACTCAGGAGAAAGGGAGGAGGAAGAGCTGGCGAACAAGTTACCAACAAACAACATGTTTGAGCCACTCTCAAACAACGAAAACGCCTCGACAGAAAAACAGAAGAGCGAGCAGGAACCGCCAACCGTTCTGCGTGACAAATACAAATGGACACAAGTGTGCGAAGGCTTCCGCCGCTTGGAAGTAAACATTGATGATGCCAACAACATGGCGCTTGGCATCAAACTCCACTTCCAACGGGAAGACGACCACGCGAAGGTAGTAAAATACCTAAAGAAAGAGAAATTCCTTTCCATACGTATCTATTCAATAAGGAGAATCTTTTGCAGATTGTCATTCGTGACTTCCCGCAGGAAATAACTAATGAGGACATCAAAGAAAACCTCAAACGTCAAGGGATCCCTGTGCTATCGATACGTAGGATGCACCGGTGGCCGGAAAATATTCCGATGCCACTAAACCACGTGGAGGTGGAGAAATCACCGACAGGGAAAGCAATCTTCTCCATCAAAGCAGTTCTTAGCCTGCACATAACGATCGAGACGCCGCACAGAACGAGGAATCCTGTGCAGTGCTACAACTGTCAAAAATTTGGGCACACCCAACGGCGGTGCAAGGCACAAAAGAAATGCGGCGCAGGGCATGAAACGGCAAAGTGCCAGAAAAATCGCGACGAGTCCGCCAAGTGCGCGAACTGCGGTGGCGGGGACACAGCAAGCTACCGGGGGTGCCCAAACCGCCCGCAACATCACGCACCACCATCAACAGCAGCATCACTGTCAGCAGCAGCACTAACAAGACGAGGCGTATCGTACACCGCAACACTGAAAGGGGTTAAACCCCGCACTCCGACGGAGACATTTACCGAGGAGCTATTCAGCTTGGAACAGCTGATTCAGGTCGGCCGACTTCTGAAATTCTGAAATAATTGCTAGAATAGACCACGCTCCACGCACGCACCGACGACAAAATCACATCTAAAAAGTATTAAATATCCGTTGGACATATAAGAAGTGATTTCTTGGGGCTCCATTTATCATTCAAACATTGACATTGATGACATGTAATCATATGGGAAAACGTAACTTCCAGGCGCAAAATCTTATGGAGAAACCGCACAAACTTAAGGGGTGGGGGCATCTAAGGCCCTCATCCTGTTCATTTTTCCTTGATATTCTGTCGTCGGTACGTGCTCACTGATATGAAACGGTTTTTTTGCAGCAGCCGAGTTAGTGTATCGTTCTCAAAAGAAAAGTAAGAATAGAATATTATTGTTACGAGTTGAAGTGTTTTCCTCAACCTAGGGATCAGATTGACGGGCTTGCGTGCAAAAAGTGCGAAAGTTTTTCGTATTGTCGATGCAATTGCGTAACTTATCGAACTAAAATGGCAGCTAAAAGAAAACTTCATTTTGACGCCGATAATGAAGACATGGTTCCCCTAACTGAAGCTGAAACTGAAGAGGAATATCTCCCTACTCCGAATGCTCAAGTTGAGAATTTTGGCTGCGCCGATCTTAAAAGTAAATTTTTTCATCTTTATCTAGAATATATTTTAATAAAACTTATTTTGTAGACTTCGAAACAAAACTGCTAAGGAAGACTCAACATGTGGTAACAATAAATACCTTTAGCGGGAAGACGAAATCGCAAACTTTAGCTGGACCAATTCTGAAGCTGTTGTGCAGGAAGAAAGTAAGTTCTTTAGTTTTTCATTATCCATATTTTTAATGAAATAATGCTTGTAGCCAAAGCCGAAGCTCATCTAATATCTAAACGGACGGCGTTCAACGATGACAACATTCTTATACAAGAGGAAGCGAACTAAAAAACAATTTCGCCCCTGGAGTGTGAACAAGTTACTTAGGGTGTCGCGCAAGATGCCTTTCTTTCAACATTGAAGAATGGAACAGCGTTTCTTCCATGAAAACGGAATAGTTTATTCGAAATTTCCAAATCAAGGAATACCATGTAGGCTACGGAATTACAATCGACCTATATACGCATTTTAAAGGAGAAAATGTTATTAGAATACTTCAGGGGAGCAATATTATTCAGTTTTCCGAGAACGGTATAAAATCATTATTTTCGCTTAGAGATGTAAATCAAAAATTGAGTTACTGAATCGTCACGAAAAGAACTGGAATTACGATTTGTTCGTAACGAGGGTCTAAGCCGTAAAACAAGCATATTATGTAAAGGCCAGTTCTTAGCGCAAAACTTGGATTTTCTATCGCTGAATAATGATAAAGACTTTACCTTTACAGCCGAAATTGTTAATATTTTCCCCAAAAACTTTGTAAAAGATGTCACGTACAACATTTTATAAAAGAATCTGGTGTGAGACAACACACGACTTTCTCTTATACGTTTTAAATTTAATTCAAATTTATTGACGTTAGTGACTTTCCTATAGGTACACCTAATTTGTAACCTCTAAAATTAATTTAACAGCATAAATAATTCATTCACTTATAATTTCCTTTATACGTGTACTAAGAGTTTTATAATTACATTTTGAGCTCATTTAAACCAAAAATGATTTATAGATTTAAATAACAAGTAACTAAGTATGTAAATAATGCACACCAATCATTAAAATATTAATTACTTTCTCTTACGTATATGAAATATAGCATAAAGTCATGTTCCCGGTCAAAATCTTCGATGTCCAGCTCTTAGCGGAAATACCCGTTTTAGGTCGCCTGAGTCCGAAAAATATGTTTTTAGAAATTGGTCTGTGTGTGTGTACGTATGCGCGCGCTCGTGTGTGTATACGTGTGTGTGTGTGTGTGTGTGTGTGTGTGTGTGTGAGCGCGTGTGTGTGTGTACATATGTGGTCAAGATATCTCGAAAACTAAACGTTGTAGAAAAGTCAAATTTTATATACAAGTTTATTACCGAGTTAGCACTGCTGTGTAGGAATTTCGTTAAAATCTAATGACCGGAAGTGACACTTTATTCTTGTGATTTTTAGGTTTTTTGCAATTTTGCAAGGTGGCACTTTTGATGATTCTATTTTACCGAAATTCTTACACAGAAGTGGTAAGGCAGTAGTAAACTTGCTTATAAAATTTCACTTTCCTACAACGTTTAGTTTTCGAGCTATCTTGACCACATACGTACACACACATACACACACACATTCATACACACACACATACACACACACGCGCGCGCGCGCGCCCGCGTACAGACACACAGACCAATTTCTAAAAACATGTCAAACTTCTCAACACATTGACAGTTTTCTTTAAATTTGTCGTAAGGCATTGCAGCCCCATCGTGATCTTCATAAACGTGTTTTAAATTTAGATCGTCTTGCTTAAATAGTACCAACATGTTAGTATTATCACGAACTAAATGCTTTGGAATTCTTGTATATGTCTGACAGACATAAAAACAGGCTGCCCTATTATGTCTACCCATGCTAAAATACGCTCGAATGTTATCTTGCTTAGAGCAGGCGTTGTCATCATAAATAAACACCGCATTGGCCCTAGCATCCCAAGGAGGCAGAACGTAATAAGTGAGCAGAAGGTAAATTTCTATCCCAACGTAATTCCTCTAATCTATCTAAAAACACATAAACGGCATTAGGAAATTCTTTACCCAAAAAAAATAACTGCCATTTATAAACCGGCACTGGATGAAAGTACGTATTAGAACAATTTGTACCAACATTTGTTGTTAAATCTAGTGATGCTGATGTTGTTTCAGTCATTGTACCGTTACCTAAAATACTGTCTTCAATTAATAAGACTTCCGTAGACACAGAGATCTTTTTAGCTCTTTCTCCTTTATTAGATGGTTCTAAAGTAAAAATACGCCGAGAAAGATGAAATAATCCCGATTCGATGTTTTTTAATTGAAATTTCTTGGATTTAATTATTTCAGTTAAATCAAGAATTGTTTCAGAAATTGGTAAGAAATTTTGTTCAAATGTGAATAGATTAGATAATGTTGTAAGGGTACGGCTTCCTTTTCTTGTTGAAGGGCACCTCTCAAAATTTTTCGTTTTGTTGAAACATCGCCTTTAGTAGGCAAACTACGAATTGTTAGTTCATAAGGTAGTTTTCAGATTTTAAATGGTTAACCTCTATTTTAAACAAAAAGAAAATAAAATTAAGCTGATTAGTTCAATTTCTTAGAAAAAATAACTACCGAAGTGAAGATGTACGATAATGTAAGTTTTATTCCCTAAATTCAATGTTGTAATTTTATTACACAAAATATATCAAGGTTATGTATTCCGAACGAATACAGGCAAGATAATTTAGAAGATAACTTGAATTCAATGTCAAGCAATATAATTTCTAGAAATCAACAGCTGAATATGCTTTTGACTACGATAAGCACTTAGTCATAAATATACGATAAATATGTCACATAAATGACACCCCAATCCTACTCAGAACAAAGAAATAAGAAAAAGAATTGCAGGTTCTATAAGTCAAAACCAATTACAAATAAATGTAATTAAATATCAAAAAAGAATATAAACGTTCCTTTTAAATTTTATTTTTAAGTGTTTTATCTTTTGCACATGATACATTTAGTTAAAATCTAGGGACTAGAAGTGCCACTTTAGTCTCGTAATTTTTTGGTTTCTCGCGATTTTCTCGAAATCGGCTTTAACGATTTTTTTTGAAATTCTATATTTAAGTTTTTCATCTTTTACGCATGAGACGTCTACAATTTAGTTAAAATCTAGGTACCGCAAGTGCCCCTTTATTCTTGTGATTTTGAAGTTTTTTGCGATATTCTCGGAAACGTTTTTAACAATTGTTTTGAAACTTGCTACGGTTCTTATGTCTTTGATATACTTTGCTGTGTACTTAGGGTTTTTCCTGAAAAAATGCGTTGAAGCGAGTAACTTGGATGGGTGTCCATTACAATTATAGCTTCGAAAATTCACGTAGATAATCATTTATTCACCTGTGTACACTATTTCCATATCCATGTGGGTATGAGAAAATCGTGTGTTGCCTCACACTAGATTTTTCTAATTGAGACGCCCTTCTCAGTTTTGTAGAACTACCGTCGTTATTCGTTAGTCAGTTTCCTCTTATAAATTCCTTCATACGCTCGGTCACAATTAGAAGTCATTTTATCATGAAGTTCGTAAGGAAACGTATATTTTGAATAGCCGAAACACCTACGGAACTAACTCCCGACATTTGGTCAAGAACATTAGCACACATGTTTGCTCTTTCATGTAACCATCATTCCTTAAAAACAATTCTTGAGTAATGAACATGAGGGGTTCCATCTAAATCACGCCTTAAAGGCTTATGATAGTCTTTACAAGCAATACATCTTAACACGCCGATTTCATGATCGCAACGCGATATATTTTTTAATGTTGTTTTTGATTATAATTTCTGGCTTAAACGTTGTAGTCGTTTCCTTAAATCTAATTCAGATATTTTCCATTAGAGAGCAAACTAAAGTATGAATATATTCATGTGCTGTACCTTAATCATCGGCTACAAGATGACAACGACACAACGAATGCCGTTTAATATCTGCTATGATTATCATTAAACAAAAATCTTCTTCATTTAGAAGTAAATGATACCATTCTTTACTGGATTCTTCGTAATTCTTGGCAACTATACTCAGAGACAAAGCTTTTAATTAATTGACAATCAACAATGTGTAGAAATTTTTTTTAGATACAAAAACCATTTTTGATAGTTATTTTTACCACAACCTTATTCAAATGTTTTGAACAGACTAACTAACTCTCTGTAAACTTGTTTAATATATATTATCACATTGTGTCGTAAAAGCCGAGCATGACCGGTACCCCACTGTCGCAGATTATGACGTCACGTGATTGTTATCTAAATGATTGAAGCAAGATGGATGAAACAAAATGGCAGATAAACGCAGTTTACGTGGGCGTTGCCCGAACTAGAACCTATACAAATAATACAGGGCTCTTTAAACAGCTTTGAACAGATTTTTGAACAGCTGTGAACAGCTTTTTGGACAGCTGTTCAAAACGGTTCAGAGAGCCCTGTACTATTTGGACAGTTTTTAGGTTAGGCAACACCCACATAAACTGCATTTACCCGCCATTTTGTTTCATCCAGCTTGAATCAATCATTTAGATACTAATCATGTGCCGTCATAATCTGAGACGGTGCGGTACTGCGAATACTCGGCTTTTAAGACACCATGTGACAACATATATTAAACCTGTATACAGAGGCTTGATTATTCTATTTAAAATCATAATTCATACAATTTGGGTACATCTTCAATTTTAAAAAATTAAATAAAGGTCCTCCGTGTAATAGTTTTTAATGTGTATAATAATCAAGACTAGATTTCGTATAATCTTGTTATCTTAAAAGATAAGGAAATACATCTTCAGTGATATAATTTTTTGATGAAAAAACATTAGTCGAAGGAGCAACTTAAACGTTATTCCTTATCACAGTCAAGTTTACTATAATAAAATTTGTAATTAAAATATCACAGATCATTGTTTCTAAAATTATAGATTTCATATCACAGTCAATAACTACTATTAAAATAATAAATATTGGCGGTTCACTTTCAAACCAGTTTATTCAAAAACGGCGGGGCCAATTTTGCGTAATTTTTACAGCTTAAGTATGAATCATTTGTTATTAAAATTAAGAAGTTCCGTTTTGTTACCTTAAGCCATTTCGTAAATGTTATAAATTTTTTACAAAAAAGTGCAATAATTTGGGTGTTCTAAGAATGCTTATCTTAAAAAGTTTATAACTTTATTATTGGTGAACGAAATATGACGAAATTGAAATAGTATACAGCTCAAACCTTTAAAAAGAGACAGTGTATATTATAATTTAGGAAGTACTTGTAGTTTTTCTATTTTTTGCAAAAAAGGTAAATTTGCAACAATCCGCTATTTATGATAGGAATTGAAAATTTCCTTTTTTATAAGATGTATTACCATTATTTGAATAACAAAAGTTAATTGGTTTTAACAAATTATTAAAAGTGGTCTTATAACTAAAAGTGAAAGATTTTGAAAAGATGTAAATAACCGCTGTCGATGTGTTAATTCGTAGCTAACCGCATTGAAAGTCATTCTGAGGTAAGCGGTAAACATGATTCTGTTATAAGAAATTATTGTTTGCGTAATAATGTAAACATATTTTGTTGGTTTCAATAATACAAACCGATTTTTTTGATAAATATCTTTCAAATTAATAGATATTGATAAAGGAAATAAACGAAAGGACCTTGTGATAACTATTTAAGTTTGTTTATAAAAGAAATTTGATTTTAAGCAAAAGAGCGTAATGGTACACATTATATTGTAAAGTGAAAGTGTTACTTTTTCTAAAATTCAAAGAAAATGTCTCAGGGCATGTCCGCATAATTTAAAAAAATTTCATTGAAAATTAAAGAGTATTTCGAAATGGAAAAACAACTTGGCGCAAATAATATTAATTTTCAACAACTAACAAAGCGAACTGCGAAATGTTTGGGAATTAGTACACGCAGTATTGAAAGGATTTCACATGAACAGAGGGCCTCTGTTACTGTCACAGCAGCTAAACCCACAAGTGGTAGGTCTAATTAATAAGTCTCTTGCAATCTAATACCAATAAATAAATTTTGTCAATTTAAAATATTGTTGTTTAATTTGTCCTTATGTGACTCCCTGATACATTATCAAAAAGATCTCCATTTCAAACATATGTAATATTGTCCACTATATACTTAACTGTCCAGGGATGCACTCCTTGTCCTTGTTTGAATATAAAATTTCCATTTAAATACATGGAGTATGCAGGGTCCTATATATCTTTATCGTACCCTGCCTTTTCTGCTTCGAAAATAGCTGGCTTCGTTCTTAAATGGGCCTTCCTAGATGACGAAGACAAACAAAACTTTCCGCTTGCACAAGAAGTCGTGGATTCTGGAATCTTTCTAACGATGGGCGAATGTTTAAAATTATTTGAACTTAAATGCGTGATTAATTACGAATTGGAATTGTTAAATGATGTTGAGTTGTTAAAATATATTGAAAACTATCTTATAAATGAGTTCCTTGAACAAAATTTGGTGAGAGTTAAAAAAATTCAGGAAAGGCAATTAATTCTATTGCAGTCCAGTAATAGTGATCACGAAGCTACTACAGTTAATGCGAATTACATAGAAAATTATAATTTTTTTGTGAACTTATGAACTGAATTTATACTGTTTATTCGTGAATTTACGGAATCGGAGCCTCTTTCACTTAAGAACGCGTTAATTTTAAATGTGCTCTGTAAATATGAGAAATACTTAATTATTTTACTTAGAAATAGCATGAAACAGTTGTGCCATTTGTAATTCTTGTAAATAAATATTTTTAGTTAAATTACATATCGTGTATTTTCTATATATATAGTGAAACTTGCAAATCACGCAGGCTCATCAGTTGCCTTGTATAAAAATGTCTATTAAAAATATCTAACGCCTTGAATTGGCATTATATACATATTCGAGATTTTCTGCTGTCAAGTCTGTAGGCGTAGGTAGCTTAGTTGGTTAAAGCGTGTGTCATGTAAGCACAAGATCCTGAGTTCGAACCTCAACCGATGCAAAAAATTTTTAATATGTATTTTAATACTTGTCAAAAATTATACATTAATATATATATATATATATATATATATATATATATATATATATATA
>JAHWXV010607400.1:0-12048 GCA_024586415.1 Phrixothrix hirtus | reverse complement strand
ATATATATATATATATATATATATATATATATATATATATACCGGATAGCTCAAATTACTTGTCGCCATGCGGTAACTTAACAACCACAAAAACTAAAAAAAACCTAGTGACCAAGGCTTGGCGAAGGCGTATGACTGATAAATACAGAAATCTGCCACCATCTTGTGTTTTCAAGTTTCGGGCTTCGCTTGTTTATTTGTAGAGTTAATAACACTATTAGGGGACTTTTTTGAGCTGAATTTATTGGAGTAGTTAAATTTTTATTTTTATTCGGTATTTTAGTGTTACAGTATATTTAGTTTTTTAATGGAAAACATAGGCAGTTATGACATCATCGGAAAGATTTTTCCTCTTTTTGAAAATGTATACTTTATTAGGTTCATTTCTAATTAACAAATTAGAACAAAGTGTGTAATAAGTTAAAAGATACTGTTTCTTAAGTTGAGAAGGAAAATTGAATTTCTAATAAATACAACAAAGAAAAAAAGATTCACTTTCTTACAAGTTGGCACAAAAAAAACACTTTTTATAAATTTATAATAACATATTAAAGCAAAAGAAAACAATCTGATAAAGAAAATAGCTAAGTTAATTGTGCAAATTACATCCCGTTATTTTCAATGCATAACGGACATTTTCCCCTGACTCCCGATATTTCGTTATAAATATCAATATTAAAAAGAGATTCTTGAAGATATTGAACTAATTTCGCCACGTGTTTGTTTCTTCGTGTACACTATCTATATACGACCCCACAGGAAAAAGTCTAAAAAGTATGTGTGGCTTGAGGACCATTTCTGAAGTCAATCGCTTCTTAGCCAGTTATTTCGAAAATGTTCGCCTAAAAAGTTAAGATTTCTCTAGACCCATTGTAAAATTTCAAATATCGCCCTCCATTTAACCTTTACTAATAAATGTGGTAGCCTAAAATGTGATTTCCATTGAAACCAAATCAACCTTGGTGTGTTATGGGGTTTACTTGATAAGAGTTTGTGTTAGCCCAACAGTGCTAATCGTCTCTGTTAAATATACCTGTGCTACCGGTATGCATTTGTCCGTTTAGGTAATTCTTTGAAAGAATCATTCGTCTTGGCATACATTTTACAAGTACCAATTGCAAAGATTCAACCGCTGATCCAAATCCCCAGACCATAAGTTATGCAACTTTCGTATTTTTAAGCCAATTGCATAATCACGTCCTTCTATTTTTATTAAATTTAGAGTTGCTAGAACGACTTCCTTTTATTATTTTAAATCAAACTCATTGTTAAGCAACATTTTGTTAATGAATTATTGAACCGATTTTATCCTGAAGAAATGTATGGTTCAATAAACAAAACTTTGTTCAACAATTAGTTTGATTTGAAATAATATTAAAACACGCCTGCCCTAACAAGTGATGAAAATTCTAAACTTAGTATTCTGTAAGGCTAAATTAATTTTCCTTTAAAACGCGGGAAAGTTTTGAACGAGAAGCTCAAATCTTTGTTTCAATTTGGTGATCAAATATTCGTAGATTAATTGTTATAATTCCTAAAACATGAACTACATTTTTTCGTACCTTTCAGTATTGTAGTTTTCATCGGACCTTAGATTGAATGAATATATGACTGTATATTTGCACTGTAACTTAGCGATATATGTATACCTATTCCCGTGGATCGGAAAAAAGGTTCTAATTCTCTGTTTCCTTGGGTTTATACAGCTTATCCAAAGTCGGTGTGTCCAATACGGCTGCTTGCTTTTTGCATTTAGACCATTGAGTTTAAATATGGTTTTTGTTTGTCGATTCTCACGGATCACACTCTAATTTGCATAAATCGAATTCTTATCATAAAAACTTAAATTATGTATCTATTTGCGATACTTTTAGTAAATTGGCAAGCTTAGTGTACATTTTGCTATCTATTCAGAACGTCACTTCTTCAGTACGACCCTTCCTTTGCTTTATCAAATCTACCGTCTTGTATAATTTTTAAAATTTTTATAAACTGGCTAATTTACTTTAACGTTAATTATGTAAATTAAGCATGTTGGTGCGATTTAAAAATATTTTTAGTAATGATATTAACATCCTCTTGTTAAGTTGCATTATTTCAAGATAGTAATTAAAATACAATTCAGCTACGCCAGTGGAATGTTTATTTGCTTCTATGTAGCTCTTTAATATATTGAATTTTTGATAATCTTTAAATTTCGTTGTAAACTAGATATCACTACAACATACAACACGTAAATCATGATAAAGTTTTTAAATTCTTTAAAAACTAAAAAAGATTTTAAATGTTACAGAAACATACTATTTTATTGCTATAAATAGAATAGAAAACAGGTTGATTGACGTGTATAGTCCTAATTCGATGATTAATAAAAGATATACATTTTTGAAGAGAAGAAAACTTCACCATGATATCGTAACCGTTCATGATTTCTATTAAAAAAAAATAAAATCATTTTTATGTTATAACTCCAAAATACATAGCCACAATTAAAATTTAACTATACCAATCCGCTCGAAATACTGTGTTACTAAAGTTAATGTTGCCTTGTAAACTCTGCAAATGAGCAAGACATAACTTTTAAGTCTAAATACACAAAAAATACATTTTGCCCTGAAACTCGAAAATAAAAGACCATAGTAAATTTATGTCTTTATCAAAGGACGAAAGTTGAAAAAATAGATCTAGACTTGACTACTCGTTTTTCTCTAACTCTTATAATTACTGATTACCGCCATAAGGTTTTCAATTTGAAGGAATCTCTTCTAGTGTGTATTCTTCAAATTTAAAAGCAAGCGGTTGAGTTGTTTTTAAAGTATCGTAGACGAATTATTACAGACACAGGCATAACAATAAATTTAAATAAACACATTAGGAAACTTCAGAACTTATAGATTTGTTAAAACCAACACTACTCTGAACTTAGCTAAACTCTCCTAGTGTCCACGAAATTAAAAATAAATAAAAAATAATAAATAGTTAGATAATATACTAACACAATATAATAAACAAAACTATACGCATATATGCAAAGCAACGAGAATTTTTCTAATCACGTTAATCAAAATTGCATATACTGTTATGTTAACAAAAAACTTACTTCAATAATTAATATAATTGCAAAAATTTTTTTTGTGAAAATATATGTTTTAATTATTAAAATCTGTATATAACTAAATTGTAATTGGAATAGATATTTTAAATTAATCTGGAGCATGTAGGAAAAGTGCATCTCATTCATTTCTAATTGTTGAACGGCCACAATGGCGGTATAAACGAAGTTCACAATTGCGAGTATCGTACTTTAACTTTAAAATAAAGCAACGATGTTGAATTACAAATAAAAATACACGGATACATCACTTATGTGTTTAAAGCTACATAGATATAATACTATTTTATTACAATTCAAGAGACTTCTTCTTAATTTGAGATTTGTTATAAATTTATGACAAGTTCGATGCCTACAATAACTGATTAAACTTATAGTATTCTTGTATGAGACGTAATGCGATCTATTGTAAACATAGAAGTTCTTACATACCTATCTAGTTAAATGTAGGCTAACCAAATCTGTACTAGTAATAAATTTACACAGGTAAATTTGACGGAATTAGATTAAAACTTTTTACATTTTGTATTTGTTTTAGTGTGTTAAATAATATACCTTATACCTTTTACGCCTTCTATATTAATATAGGAATAAACCAAAGATAACTTTCCCCGGTAAATAAAATACTATAATTAAAAATTTGTTATTCCTATAGAATTAGTAATAATAGAAGGAAAATTGAAAATCTGTAGTGTTAATCGTACAATCGTACAATAATTATTTCCACTACTTTAATAACAAAAAAACTAGCACAAAGCAGATGTAGACATCATTTTTATATCAATGATAATTATTTGTCCATAAAAACTACTAAATTTTAAATTTATTAAGCATTCTTTTGGGGCGCATTGTTTTTATGCTATAAATTTTATTGAAATATATGGGATGTTTAAAATAATAAAATGATTATGAAAATATCTATAAAACTAATTGAGAATTTATTATGAAATATATTACTTAAATGCAAATAAAATATATTGACAGTCCTACGCATTCAAAATCAAAGTATCTTATTAACAACACATTTTAAAGAGATTTTTAGTACAATGACTCTAATACATTAACTAAAAACAAAAATAATTTTAATAAAGCACTTTTCCCAAATTGAAAATCATATTATACGTTCAATTATAAAATATAAACAAATATTACTAAAAAGATGTTTAATTTTATGTAACTCTGGAATTTATAAGAACTCCATTTTTTTTCAATACTTTTAATAATTTCATTGTAATAAATAGCTCCATACAAACAATATCTGTACTTATGAATGTTTAGGCTTTTAGCAGTTTACTGTGATATATTTGACATTTACATTGTATTAGATTATTTTGTATTTATTTTCTATATAATGAAAAGCATTATTAATTTAAACGTTTTAAGCTGTGTCTTTTGTAGATTGTTTGTTTATATATATTTTTTAATAAATATTATAAACAAAATATGTACAAATCTATCAATTTAAGAATCCATTTACCTATGTAATTTAGTCTTCAGTTAAATTTTCTATATGTATACTTATATTATGTATATTGCAATATTTTTAAAGTTCAGTTACCTGTAACGTATAATTCTATTGAAATAATTACTAAAATAACGATATTTAATTTTTTAGATTTGCCAGATATATTTGTAAAGTTAATATAACATAAATTTTATGGGTAATATCTAGAGTTTTGACTTAGAACACTACAGAGAGTAGCAGTGTAAGTTACTTGCCATGAATGTAATAGTTCGACTTTAAATTTAATAAGTAACGACGCATATACGGTCCTAAACGTGATAATAGAATTATGACTGGTACTGTAATCAACATCGCGAGATTATTTTCGAGAAACATTTCACAAAATTATGTAGAACTTACATTACACTTAACTACATGCCGTACGTATTATAATCCCAAACAAGTACAAATAAGGCACTTAAATGTAATAATTGAATTAAGGTTCATAGTACTCACAATGGATTAATTAATATAGAAAAATTTTTAATGGGATATTTTGTATTTTTTCAAATAAGTAAGAAATAACTGGTACCACTATGTTTTACAAATAATACTTGACTTATTTAATAATAAGATAATAACACGTCTATATTCTTTAAATACAATTTCTTTTAAAAATTTTTGTTTAGAAATATGTCTTCAATAATCATTCTTCTTTTAATGCAACTTAAATTATGTTTGGCTTGTGCAAATCTATGGATAAACAAAATATAATATGGATGTACAATAAACTCATATATAATTATAATTATACACATTCACATATAGTGTGGCCACAAATATTCTCCTGGTACTGAAAATCTTATTTGGACTTAAGTAAAGACATTTCGTTCTATTTATTATAAAATAATTTGGCACAAAACTCTTGATAATTTCAAATAAATTAAACCATAATTATTATTATTATATAATATTATATTATATTAAAATAACTACTGGGATTCCTAATATGTTTAATGATACAGAACTTACTAAAAGGTTTACAAAATTCAAACTTTGAATTAAAATGCCCAAATTTAAATAAAGCAATATGCAATTATTTTATAAAATTAATAAAAAGTTAAACGATTAAGCTTTATAAACTATATAATTTATCTCTTTTCAGTTTATTAACGTCAAGATCAATAACTTGAAAAACAAAATTTAGTTCAAAAATTCTTAAAAAACTCATGCTAATGTATAACATGGTAAAATTGATTTAGTCTTAATATAATAAAATTGTGTGCACTAGTTTTTGAAAAAATGCCTAAACTGCATATTTTACTGTTCTTCGTAAATTATGTGTAACCGATTTTATGAAATTAAAAAGAATTATATAACAACAAAGTTTCAGAAAACATTAGAATTTACAGCGTTATAATTCCAGTTTTCGATTCATTCACAATACGCAGTTTATCGTTTTTTACATTTTTTCGAAATCCATGTCACCGCGTTATACATGAGCATGACTTTTGCAAATGTTTGGCCCTCGGGTTTTTGTTTTCTTTGGGGTGTGAACATTGACTATAAGTAACTGTACTGATTTTTGTAGGCCTAACTTGTTGAAACATTAGTTGATAATTTATTAATTTATTTATTGTTTGCCTACCCTTATCTGATTTTAGTATATAGTTTTTTGGCTATTTTCTTATGTAAATTTTCAAAACAGTGATTAGAATATGATATATGATTACAGTATTTCGTACAGACTAATATATTTTACAATAAGCAATGTGTTGTGGGTACACAAATAAGTACTATGTAGATATGAGGACAAAGTAGAATAGAGAACGATTAACTGAATTGTTCTATGAATATAGTGAATAAATAACACATTTTGTGATTGACTATGTAATATGGAGTTATTTATACGTAGATAATTTTCCTCTACTTGGTATCAAAAACATTAAATTGCACATCATGCCGAAGTTGTTTTATATGCCAAGTGAAAAGTAAAATATTGAGTTCATTTGTAAATAAAATTTTACAGAAAATTACATTTACTTATGCCTAGTTAATGCTCGGTACTTCCACAATATGAAAGTAATGTAAATTTCCCTAGAGCAATTGCTAACACAAAGGTTATACAAAAAGTTAGTGGAAATACCAGTGTGATAGTATAATGGTGCACCTTATGCATTATATATTCAGAGGTCCAAATTGTTAAACTGTTAGTGTTTTCTGCAATTTCACAAGTTTTATATGCATATATTATATTATGAATTCATATATAACGTATATTTATGAAACTATACTTAATAGCCTATTTACATTACTTAGTAGGAATTAATATATTTTCAAAAACATTATTGTGTTACCCTACTCATGTTACCAACGAATAAACTACTAGTTTCTTAAAAGTACTCTTATTATTTTAATTAAAAAGTCGAAAATTTGTTATTCTCTTCAACTTTTATAAAATATGCAAATATGCGATTGTTTCATGTATTATTCATCACTTATGTTAATTGACATCAACTCGAAAAGTACACTAAATTTTATATATTAAGTAAATAATTATTAATAGTGAAATTGCTAGTTTCCAAAAAAGGTTTAATATATTTATTATATAAGGCTTTTAAAAATTTTGTAAAGGGTTACTTGAGAAATTATACTTTACAATTAATATAAGCATACAACAGTATATATTTTCCTTTCAATATTTCCATGTAGTTCAGTTACAAACCATTTGCCTTGTTTAATGCACAATTTATTTCCAGAATTAAAATTATCCACAACACCATTTTTTCAACATTCTTTTATTTATGCCATAGTGTACATTTAACCATCAAAAGTGCAGTACAATTTTATCCCCACTTTTAATTTGTATATGTAATTTATGAATCCCCACCACGGTAGCCATTCAGGGATTTCGGTAAAAAGAGATTTCTATCATACTTCTCACCGTTACAAAACCGATATTCTATAACTGCATATGCGATTTTTACAGAATTGCAAGTATTTGTTCCCAAATCTCAACCTATACAAGAACTGCATCTAATTTCATAATAATTGTGACGTAAAACGTCAGAGTGTGATATGAATTGATAGTAACTGTAAATTTTGAGTTTTATCCTTTGTGTAGAGGCAGTGTTGACTCCTCGTGAAATAATCCAAATAACGTAGGATTCAGCATTAGAAAAACTAAATCACTTTACACTTATTTTAATTTTTCAAAAAATTGTGTACCATAAACAGTATAACGGTATTTTAAACCTAAACCAAACAGTTTCCTGAGCAATAAACTTTAAGTAAGTGTAAAGCTTACATCAGCTAAACAAGTATAAAAATTACAAAGTTAGTTAAACGGACTAAAGTTCTGATGTGCCATGACGAATTTGTGTCACTAAAGGAATTATTTAAGAATGGTTTTAAAAACAAAAATAAAAACTTAAAAGAGCCACTGTAAAATTTAATTACCCACAATCCAAACCATTGCTCAAAAAATTACATAGGGTTAAGACAACCGCAGGCAGATACAACGGCTTCAAACTAAATATGAACCAAGATTAGTTTGAAATGCAAACACCTGATCCGTCAAGCAAACCAGGAAAGGAAAGCAGCAGAAACTTAATAAATACTTCGAGGACGAAACCTCAATATCATTTCTTGATATGCTAGCAAATATACAACGTGAACACCAGTGCAACGATCATCGTTACTTCGCAATATAAATCAGATTGATAAAATAGATTAAATACTCACACATAACGATTAAATAAAAATTCTATAGTTAAGTCCGCTATAGCATGAAGTCTTTAAAAAGATGTCTAAAGAAAATGTAATTAAAATTAAAATAAATCCGGGAGTGTACCGAGCGTGAAACACGAATTTAGAAACGGTTCAAAAATAGAAAAAACTAAAACAAAGGTCTGCAATATGAACAACTCCTATTACCTACCGCTTTGAAATGAAACACCGTGAATTCTGCACGGGCAGCATTTGCGGCCTAGGACGAAGAATATACAAACTGCTAAAAACAACAAACTTGCAGTACATATATTATTTACTCCGAAGTAATATAAATAAGTAGAAAGTGAGTGAGAATTTATTAAAACATATAAAATCTAACTAGAAGAAAATTGTACAAATTTAAACTTCCAGCATAATTTTCTTTTACAACTAAAATTATATTTCGACCTGAGGTTATCTTAGATACTATCCACTCATTGAATCCCATTTGTTCACATTTATTTGACCCACATCCGAAGTAATGTTCGAAAAGGTCTTTTTATTACATGTTTAGGTAATACTTGTAGATATAAATTTGATAGTTACATATTGATATTTTGTTTCCTCAATAAAAGTATTTACTTGTGACTTTGTATTTAATTATTAGAATTGAATTATCGTCTAGTGGGGACAATAAATAAAATTAATAACGAATTTATATTCAATTTTCAGGTAAAAATAGCAAAACTATAAAACTATTGGTCCACAAAAGGTTCTTTGCTCCGTAGGATCATAACAAATCCTTTAAAATTACGTTGTCTGCCCAAAATTACTATAAGTTAACGTTTTAGTTAAAGCAAATAAATTAATTTTTAAAGAATAATTACTCAATCTACCAAATGGTAAACAATAGTAGGATGATAAATTAATTTTATTAATTTACTATTGCAGTTAATTTTTTGTGTAGTGTAAATATACACTTCCAAAGGTTTTATTAGAAAATTATTAATTAAATTAAACTTTTCATTAAGTGTTAATATGGGATCTCATCAAAAGAAATATAAAACCGTATGAATGCAGCGTAAAAGAAACTACTAATGAAGTGATTTAAAAAGCATCCACAATTTGTAAACGGAGTTTTACAAATGAGTTTACTAAAAGATGTTAGACAATTATAAAAACTAGAACAGATTAAAAAACACAAAACTAGCACTAGTGATTGTTATCAATTTAAAAAAAATGAGGTTGTTAAGTATTAGTAGTCATTTTCTCATGAAAATAATCCCATTCACTCAAATAATACGAAGTGTGGAGTGATAAGACCGATTTGTATAGTTAAAAAATACGTTATTTTGCTTTATGAAAAAAATCCTCCCATTTTCTCTTGAGCAGACATCACATCAATACAGAATAGTAATCCAGATAAAAAACAAGCAACAATTATAATTCAAAGGAACTTGAACACATGATATTATTAATACAAACTATGTTAGTGTAATGAATACCCCATACTTTATAATTGGCATTCACTTAAAATTGTGTGGAATAAAAATTTGAATTATGCTGCTAGCTAAACAATTAAACCATTTCCTGTATTCGTTTTTTAAAATACATTACCACAAAAATGGTATATAACCAAATATATAAACTTTTCCTTTTATATACTTAATTTGACAACTATCACAATTAACTAACGCAAAAAGTGTTGTTCGATACTCGGCACTGTCACATTTCAGGCCATTGATCTACCTTACAGAACTCGGCTTACGCCTCTTTCTTTGTAAAAATCGATCTCGGGCCTGAAATATTGTGGCGAAAATAACTATTGCATATTTTAAATTTGGTGGATGAAGACAATAATTACATGACAAAGTTGAGTATAATAAAATCATAAAACAATTAGAGTGAATAAGTCTTAGTTTAAAATCAAACCTCCGACAATATATCTGTTAAATACTTAAACTTCTACAGGTATTATAAGAAATTGGCATTTCCTAATGGTATAGTAACCGATTATACATTTTTCAAGCCCACTTTACTTAAATTCAAATACCTACAGTTACAAAATCTATTTTATTGTATACTGAATTACATTACGATTTAAGCATAGAATCATCACAATTAAAATGTCAGAACGCATCACTAAATAAATAAAACATTGATTAACCTGAATTTGGAAATTCACCATAATAATTAGATATTGTTCAATAGTCAATAAGAGAACCGCAATATTACCTTCAGCTTTATAGAAGCAGTTACCTTATGATTGAAAAGTCACCTGTCGTAAATGATTTCCCTTAGGAGAGGCAGACGAAATCAATTGAATGCCATCAATTTATCGTTTCTTATTTAATTTAAGAAAGAAATTGGTAGCTTAGGAAAATTAACAAAATCGAAAGTAGACTTGGCAATAAGTATTGCTTTACACGCACTGTTACACCTACTACAATAATTTCACATACTACGTACTTTAGAATATTATTTCACTATTTGCACTGATTAGACTCACAATGAAAGAAAATGCACTTTTATGTAGACATATTATATATTGAACTTTAGTTTAGAAATGTAACACACATCTATATAGTTTTCAACATTAAGCTATAATTATCATGGCCATGTCTTTGAAAACGACTTACGAGAAAGGTATAGATAACTATAGTATAAGAGACCCGTAATTTTTATCTGCTCATAAATAGTTTTGTGGGATAAAATCAACCACAAAGTTCTAGCTATATGCGAATATTTTGACAATTTCACACAGAAGCAATAGACCAGTTTGAATGGAACAAACCCCAAAATAATTGCTTTCATACTCAACTAAAGCTTAGTTTGTTTCAACACTTCAACTTGTGTAAAAGACGAAACCTACCCTTGAGAGAAACAAATACCCCCGTAATATAACTCGATTTCTTTATAAAAATATGCACGTTGCAATGACAACGATTGCCTTGTATTTCAGTTGAAATATAATAGATAACTAAATCGCCAGCAGCTTAAGAGGAGAGCGAAGTTCCAGAGTGGCAAATATTAATTATCCACATATCTGTCAGATTTGGTATTATATCGCATAAAGAAAGCCCCTAACTTTTGACGAATAAATCCCAACGGAGATAAATCAGAAAACTTCGTCAGTGATGCAATTTTAAAATGGAAGGATTGTCGAATATTATCCTACACAATTAATGTAATTGTCCTACTAAGAATTTGTCACTAGAATTATTTAATAGGACTTTAACAATACGAAATAGTCCAATTACTAATAATGCCAATTAAAAATTCTGTAACACGACAAAATAAACCCAAAAATTACACATAATGGTTGCAAACTCTCAAGTACGGTGTAATTTATTTGTGCTTATAACATATTACAAACAATGGAAGAAAATATGCACAAATATAAAAAGGTGAAGAGAGTATCAGAAACTAATGGATCAAATTAATATAATCCAGACATTCGACCAACCAATACACCAATACTTACTTTTATGATTTCCTTTGTTACATTTCAATTACTATAAAATCAAAATTTGTATTTGTACCCATATTATCTTAAAATTTGGTTTAAACATAGATTTATGTAATAATTGGAATTTCATTATTTGATTATATTTTATTTTACAACAATGGCCATAATGATTATTATGTCCAATTGTTTGTATAGTATGTTGATATGTTAATAGTGTAACGGTTTAAAATTCACTTATGAATTTTCTATAAAATTCGTATTGATTTAATACATTTAGTTGGCAAATATAAATTATTGGAGTTCCGTTTGTGT
>JAHWXV010607366.1:0-10072 GCA_024586415.1 Phrixothrix hirtus | reverse complement strand
ATCTACCGAATCATGAAATTGCCCAGAGGAAAGCCCAAAGTGGTTCACATAAATCGGTTAGCCCCATACGCTGGGAGGAACGCAGAACTAGGACAGCAAGGATGTGTAAAAAGGGCGAACCATTTCGGAGTGGAAGAACTAGAAGTCAAAAACAGTGAACAATCATTCACTGACTTTATGACAATGTATTTGGAATGCCACAAAGCTAGATTTGGGGTTACCACTGAGGAGTGCAGGAATCCGTTTGATGTACCAGAGGAGTACCCCTTAGCTCATTGTGTCGCTAAAGACGCCCAAATGTCCCGTGACGTCGCAGCTGAGTTTAAGAAGAGGTATGGTGGCGTAGAAGAAATACTGCAACAAGAGCCAGAAATTGGTAAGGCATGTCACCTACTACAGCGTCACCGCCAAGGTATGCGAAGTATTTACTACCTTGTGACGAAAGCATTGTCTCATCAAAAGCCACGTTATGAAGACTTGTGGATGGTACTATGGGATTTAAAGAAACATGTGAGCTGGCGCCAGTAGAAAGTTAGCGGTACCAAAGCTCGGCTGTGGCCTAGGCCAGCTTAATTGGCGCGTGGTACGCAACATGTTGGAGGAAGTGTTTCGTGGCACTGGTGTCAAGATCCTGGTGTTCAGTTGGAATCCAAATGGAATTTCACCAGCGACAAAATCTATGGATTGCTATTTCTTCAACAAATGCAGATGCAAGTATGGATCGCAGTGCAGAACTTTAGTTTATTTCACTACTTTGAAATTTTTATGCTTGTTTCGCGGTCGTAACCTTTTCACTAATTTAAGTTTCATTATTTCCCAAGATAGCCGTTTTTTAATTCGTTAGGAAGCTGATTAAGCTACGTTTAGAACACCTTTATATATCTAATACACAAATTTTAGAAAAATTAACTAAATGTAAATTTATCTATTTTTTAGTGTTAAACTTTTACGTGATTTGGATAAATCCACGAGGAACATAACAACGTTCTGACGTGTGACATAAAATTTTAAAGATAATATGAGGACATGTATAAATATACGGACCACATATTATAGGCATATAATAGAATATAGTATAAGTTATAGGATAGCTTGTGAAACAAGTATCAAATTGTTTTAGCAGAGCAAATAATTTTGAAAACTAAAAAATTACTTTAATTTGCTCTATCCATTATATGGAGTGCATAATAATAGATAAACACAAACTTAGTTCACAGACAATAAGCTTACAGCAAGATTTGACTGAAACAAGTTTTACTAACCATTTAAACCTATGCCATTGGGCAATAATCACTTATGATAAGGTTTTTATTTTTTACTTATGTACTGTGCAATGATGAATCGTCACTTTGAAGTAATGGCGCAATTAATTCGTACAATTTCGTTTACTACCCATCAAGGAAACGTTCCCGTCGCAGATCAGTTAATAACTAATACCGATTTTCTGTGAATTTTTGGGTAGACAGTTAGCATATGCGTTATTGAC
The DNA here is from genome assembly GCA_024586415.1 of Phrixothrix hirtus. Taxonomy (NCBI): domain Eukaryota; kingdom Metazoa; phylum Arthropoda; class Insecta; order Coleoptera; family Phengodidae; genus Phrixothrix; species Phrixothrix hirtus. The sequence continues at coordinate 8,586 of JAHWXV010607366.1, read as the reverse complement.
CCATACATTTTAAATGATCAAGTATATCGAAATGTTTTAGAATATAACGTGAACAATCATTTAGACAACTATTGGGTAATGCACAATGGAGATTCTGTTCACAGTGATGTGAATATTCGTCAGAGATATGCTGACACATGGATCCACCGAACTGATACGATATCTGGCTTGCACGATCCCCTGACATTTTTCGTCAACAGTTTTTATACCGCATCCATCCATAGCGAAAAATAGCGGCTAAATTCAAGATGTGTTTAGGAACATAACGCCACTTATGTGACAAAATGTTATGTGATCGACAACTTGTTATTATATTGCTGTTATTATTGGTTAGTCTTGTATAAACCACCCTATTTGTTGGTTTTTCCTTTTTCGATTGGGAAAAGTGTCATTTGTTTATAGTATTTTGTACAGGTTTATTCCACAACTTATTTTAAAAATTCTGCCTATTCAAAAAAAGTTTCGATTAACTTAAAGACCACCAATTCTCACTCTAAATTAATTAATACGTTATTAAATCAGAATTAAGGCTTTTAGTTGTAAATACTGAACATACTCTAGCCAACTTTCAAACTAAATTTTGGCTATAAATCGTGAAAACTAGGCATTTTATAAATTAACCTCTGAATATTTGGATCTTTTTAAACGCGAATATCTTTGAAAATATCAAAAATGGATATACGTAATATTGTACCCAAACGTATTTATTTTACATCCACTTTTAAGAAATATGGAAAAATAGAATCTATTTCATTTGAAATAAATAAGTTTATAACAATTTGCTGTATAGACAGAAAAACTCTAGATAATTCGAAATATTTTAAGAAGAAAGCGCAAAATGGATACGAAATACTTTTGTATCTAATTTTTGCTCCAAGTACCACTATGAGAAAGATAAGGAAGAAATATGTACTATTGGAAAGAAAAATATTATTAGCCCTGAGCAAGGCATTTATGATTTGTGCCCTTCTTAATGCATCCCTTGTAATAACTAAACAAATTTTAAATTAAATAAATTCAAAATACTCCGTAATAAAATATTTAAAGCAGTGAAACGAGATGAGATAGAGAAAACCTTCGTAATACGAAAGAGCCACGTCAATGTATAGCGATATACCTGTAATTATGACGTCATAACGTTGTACTCTCCATGGATCATCATGTTAGAGCTGCTTTGAATAAAAATCTTTCATTATAAATTTGACATCAAATGTTTTAGTTAAATCTCTAGATTATGTTTCACAGTCTATAGACTTTAATTGTAAAAGACGATGCCTTCATTAAAATAACATTTCAACATTACAATAGAAACAATATATTACCTTATGTCGGGCATACACTGATACATTAAACCTTTTAAGACAAGCTTTTACACAAAATCGCTTCTAAATCAATAAAGGTATCAACGCACCATGTTAAGTTCTGCTTCGTATATTTTAACATTTCCTCCAAGCCATTTAGGAGTATATCTATAAAATAAATTCAGACTAGAGTTATTTATCTTATAAATCAAACAGGTAGAATTTCAAAATTGTATATATATATTATTCTATGAACTGCATAGTTATTTAGTATAAAATTGCTGTTATTTATTATTAGGTAATAACAGTTTTAAACAAATTTTCGTGAACCATCAACAAGCTTGTAATTTAGAGGTATTTGATACTTCTCGGAAGATACCTACTAATGACAATAAGACAAATACTTTGAATCAATTGTTTGCAATAAGTTTTTATATTTATTTATAATGCTATGCTTTCTGCTTTTTATAAAACGTCAAATAATGCCTAAGTAAATCAATAAATAACGAAGTGAATATTCATTTCACAATCGGAAATTTATTCTACTCTGTGAAAGCCAACAACGGTTAAATGAACTAGTCACTTCTCTAGATGGTATATTCAAATAACCTTGTTACTGTACAATAAGTTCGCTTTGTTCATTAGCAGTGGATCACACGCCATGCTCTCAATTACAATAACGAAAATAAATGTGCGAGATGGGCATTAACGCTAACTTTAATACATTTTTCAACTTTGTCAAGTACTTCACAGGTTACATTAAACAGATTCTATCTGAAAATCTAAAGCGGTAGAAGGTCAAGACATTTACAGGCAGTTTTCCGAGGTGGATGCACAAAAATTTATAATGGGAAATTCAGAAGATTCAGATTGTACGTGACAAAATCTCGTCAGATACCAGGGCTTGAAGTTCATAACTTCGCTATTCTAAGTAGACGTCAAAACGATAACCTTACCGTAAGTTCAGGTAACCACTTCTAGTGTTGAAGTTGATTGGAAATAAGTGTCGAACATCAAAGAACCTGTGAAGGTAGAAATGTAAATATTTCCTGATTATATCGCGTCGGCATCATATTTGGCCGCATTCGCAGGGAATTCCCTCACTTCCATGAAGCAGTTATAGAAGACCTCCTTGCTGAGTGTGTTCAGTCTCGACGTTGTGAGTCGATTCAAGACGTTCACCTTGCATTGTGATTTTGACTTTAAAGAAGAGCCAGAGTGACATGGTATCATATCCAGGGAATAACGTTTTTACTCTTTACATTTTCCTTGATTTTTGAAACCAAAAGATGTCCTAAACTCTCATCATCTTTAAACAATTCACATCCATTATGAAATCCCTACAATCGCTTATAAACTACCTTTGCGGTTATTGCAACATCGCCGCAAACTTACATCGATATTTGATTTGCTTTTTTAGCACTTTCTGTAATTTTAGGCAAAATTTCACGTTAGTTGGATGTTCGTGATCCAAGATTTACGGCGTACTTTGAAACATACCTTCATTTAACAATAATTGGCAACCTATTGATTGCACCGACTGCGTTGAAAACTATTACACATATTGCATATGCAAAACATACTGCAATTCTGAACAATGATTTCCATTGGTATTCCGTAAATACCAATAGCAGTCTAGCATTACGTCACTTTCTCCTGCAAAGCAGTATAAAGGAGGCAGCAAATCCTAAAAGAATTCAGTAGTTGGTGTGACTACTAGAAGCTTGGAGTAGGCAGATTGAGACCAAGTGACTAGTAGTTGGGAACTATTCTGTGCCTGGAGAAGGCAGATTGAGACCAAGTATCCGATAGTTTGTAGAGCTGAGCCGACGGCATCAGTAAAGCGCCCTCCCGAACGCCGATGAGCTTCCCGCTGCCCACCGTCACCTTCCATCAACGCGCTGCAGACCACCAGCCGCTCAGACGACAGCGCCGTCTCGCGCCGCCAGCCTACTGAGACCTCCAGTCGGCCTGTGCCGCGCCCGCCGTGAACGACCTTCAGCCGCCACCAGCATCCCGACGCCTGGCGCCCCGACGAAGCAAGTACGCGCATATTTATTTATTAACCATTGAGCCCGCTTTTAAACATTTTAGTAACAAACACTAAATACTTGATCCTCGTTATCGTGCCCAATTTACTTGGAATCAACCTTAGCAGCATTTATTTAGTTCATTCTACACTAAACACTCGATCCTCGCTATTGTGCCCAGTTAGCTTGGGAATCGCATTTAGTTAGTTTATTCTGCACACTGGATCCTCGTTATCGTGCCCAGTTAACTTGGAATCATACATTAATTAGTTAGTTCCACATTAAACACTTGATCCTAGTTATCGTGCCAATTAACTTAGAATCATACATTAGTTAGTTAGTTCCACATTAAACACTTGATCCTAGTTATCGTGCCAGTTAACTTAGAATCAGCCTAGTATAGTTTTAGTTAATTTATTCCCCGCTAGACACTAGAGCTTAGTATCGTGCTAGTAAACTCAAACTCATAGCTATAATTCCTTGTTATTTACACTAGACAATAGAGCTTAGTATCGTGCTAGTTAGCGTAAGAATAAAACATTGACGAGTGCGTGCAAAACTACTGTCCAGCTCCCCTCTTATAAAGAACTAGCTGGCAGTAGTCTTCACAACCAGAGACCTACAAGAACGAGGTAGAAGGGACGTGGCCGCACAGCGCTCGTGTGTGGTTGAAGGGGTAACCCCCTTGTAACAACACACTAAGATTCAACGCGACGGGTCATTTTTTGTGTTGGATATAAATATATTAGACCAGCTGCTTTTAGAAACAAATAAAAGCGTGAAATGTCTAATAACTTTCATTATGTTATAAACGTCCTGACCTCCATTCGGAAGTAGCATGATACATATATTAAATAATTCAAGGGCAAGGTAAGATCCAAATGCATACCCTAGGTTTATTATTATTTTCAAATATTTAAATTATAATTGGGTAGACATTTTAGCAAATTTTGCAATTGAAGAGACCTTAGTAAAGGCGGTATTTAAGTAGTCGTACTTCATAATCGCCAAGTTTCACAATTATTAGCTTTACTATCTAAGCTGGTGCTTTATAAAGTCAGACTTAGGTACAAATGGCTTTAGAAACAGCTTCCTATAACGCTATACTTGAACTTTTAACAAAATTTGTTACATCCACAAGAAAGATAATTGAGGTAGTTATTTGCTGCTTAATTTGAATTTATAAAATTATAAACTCATAAAGTTTGGAAAAAGGCGCACATATGTGTAGAAAATAGATTTGATTAAAAAAACTAACTGAAGTTTAGTTGATTACCTAAGTATTTGAATAATGCCCAATTTATTTGTATTTTGAAACGAAAATTTAAAAGTGTTACTTTGAATCTAATTTAATTTAGAATTGCCGAAACCTTATTTGAAAATTTTAATTGAAATATAAGTTCTTTTATTGTTTCTAAAACATCGAATGCTAAAAAAGATATCTGATTGTAAGGGATTAATTTTGTTCGACTGGAAGTTTAAAGCACCCTCAGTTAATTAAAGTCTATTAAATCGAAGTTTACTTCCTTAGGGTGTATTTCATTGTTTTGTTTTCTATTCTTCACTGGTTACATTTTTATGAGTATATTAGCTGCAAGTTTTTTCTTTTGTCGCTCAATCGGAAAGTACTGTGTCTTCAGATATAAGCCGTCATCGCGAATATCCATGCATTAATTTTTTAAATACGAATTTAATTTGTACTTACATAAAACGCTGCTAGCAAGAAAACTCGTTAAAATTAATAAAATATTCAATACAAAGGTAATTCATTGTTTTCTACTATATCTGTTACTACTTGGGTCAAACGTTGTAACGAATAACTAATAAAAATACGAACAGTAAAAGCAATTGACAATTAATTGAAAGCAATTGCTATCCCTCACAAATATTTCTGTATTTTGACTGAAATATATGTATGTTAAACAAGCTGAGATTAATATGCCTGCAAGATATATAGCGTTTACTGTATATTTCAATTTCATTGAAATCATTTAACCGGAAACTCATTAATGGTAATTTGTAAGCAGCAGATGAAAAATCTCGTGTTTCATGGTTATGTACTGTTTTGAAATTTAGATAGACACATCAGGGATTTGGACACTATCAGCTTCACTTTATCTATGAGGGGCTGCAGTAGCCCGAGGTAGAACGTAACTGATGGTAATAGTTCGCTTGAATGAGTTTGTCTAGTCGAACCTGCAATCGTTAGTGGCCTGCAGAATGTCGATATACGAATTGGGGCGCACTGATAACAATTTATGGTTATTTGGTTTCTGTTGTGTTTTATATTCATTTGATTTCTTTCAAAGGCGCATTGTCTGAAATCCGTAATAGTCGCTGTTGAAGTAAAACGTCAATAGCTGATCAGATAGCTTGCCGGATACTTTTTATTGTGCGCGTACTTCTTTAGGTTTTGATATGCATTCCGTTTTATTCCCCTTTGAACGTATATACTTATTTGTACATCGTATATTATTAATTTTGAAAGTAGTAAGCTTAAAAGATTAAAACGTTGAAGTCATTGCTTTCCGGAATACTTTTTTGGATGTTAACTTCAATATGTTTTATTACGGTATATTCATATAAGTATTGATTTAAGTATATTTATATCTACTCATATTTAATTTTATGTGTTGTAACCACCATGGGTTTGCAATTATTATTTAAAGTAAGCTAAACCTGGAACACAAACAATTTATTTTTAGTATTTTACATATTCGATACTTGGCGACCCGACCTTGGTATTGTTAGGACTTGAACTAAAGATGTTCTTAGCGCGTGTTTCCTGTCTTTCTGTAAGATAGGGATATAAATATAGTACTGGGTGCTACAAACTAAATACAAATTTCTCAATTTAATAAGAATTTAAATAAAAATTATAACTTTTCAAATAAGTTCTAAATAGGCCGTTATCCAAGTGAAGGAATATTCTTCATTAAAAACATGTATATGATGAACTACGAACATTATCAATGTAAATCAATTTAAGCAATTATTTCATACTATTAACAAATATAAAATATGCAGTGCGTTTTGTAAAGAGTGAAGAATAAAGTTCATCGAGGTTTTGCGGTTTATTTTAGATTTTGTGATTACCACTTCAAATACATAAAAATGCTTAGCCATCTAGTGATAAATTAAATAAATGAGACAAAAAATTATAAATATAAAAATAAATAAATAGCTTTTAAGTTTCAAAAACCAGTAATTACTGAGATATTCCTCTTAAATTCGGCTAATTTATAAGGGTTTTCCCAATTTTATGCAATTATGTTATTTATATTATAGAAAATACATTTCAGCACAACACAATTTTATGATGAAAGATATGTTGTTGAAATAATGCAATATTTGTTAGTAGAACAACATTCATTGGTCTATGTATGCCTAAATTGCAATATAATGTATGTACAAAGTGTCCAATTTTCGGAGTATTATCTGGTTATCTTCGTCAAGTTTCTATTTTCACAAACGTTTGTATCTTTTTGAGAAATTTATGGCCTTTTCAACTAAATTTCGACGTCTTTCTGTTTCAGAGATACAGAATGAAATTAAAAGGTGCCATTTTTTGGCACCTTCAATATTCACTGTATTCTGCAAGCTATTCGAAATATGAAAGGTCATTCTTCTACCTTTTTTTACGTAGAAGTCAGCAGTGTAGTCAAGTCCTCGCTATTTTGTACCAATTTCTAGAAATAAATCAAACACCCTCTATATTTTTCAATATCTTAAATTTACTTCAATTGAACTTTGCAAAAATATAACATACTTAGTATGTATTCAAAACATTTAGCTTGCGTTTTCGACTGCTTATAAATTCGCATCTCTGCTAATCTAGGAAGCTCAAGTGAAAATGCTTAATTTACTTAATTAAACTTGATACTTGATTTCTTTAATACTGCATAGTTCATGCGCTAGTCTATTGATTACTCAAAAATTACACAAACAAATTATCAAAAGTTTTCTAATTGGTTCCCACTGAAATGCACTGAATCGCTTCGCCAACAATGCACAATAGCTTTACTGCCTGATGCCGATTGCAATAAATGTTAAGTGTGAAGTAGCCCTATAAAAAGAATCTGGAGGCAGTAACTAGAAACTACTTGTTGTGCATAAGGGAGAAAGCAACCAGTTCGAACAATTTTTTTCATCTTTTTCATGAAAATAACTAAATAAAGGTGTTCAAAATCGCTTTAATCAGTCTTCCTTAGCAATCCTAGATTAGCAAAAGTGTGAGCTTACACAGATTTGAAAATTCAGGCTTAATGTTTTGAATGTATACCAAGTATTTTGCAATGTAGAAAATTTTAATTTAAGATAATTTAGAATATTGTAAAATGTACATTGCAATTCATTTAAAAAAATATCGGTTTGCTTTATCTTTATCTGATATATAATTAAAAATGTTTCACTACGCTGCCGGCTTATACGTAAAAATAGTACAAGGACTATTTTTCATCTTGCCAACATCTTATTGAGTAAACTGCATACAGAAGGTGTTATAAATTTCAACCTATATTTTGGAAACAAAAAGGGGCATTGGAGATTGGTCCACAGTATCATAAACTTCCTAAAAATGTAATACAAGTCCGCGAAAACCATAACTTACCAATTTCAGCAATAATGGCAATACCTGGCCAATATCTCGAAAAGTGAACACACATACGTTCAATATATTGCAATATAGGCATATATAGTAAATATATGTGTCGACTTATTAATGCTGCTCCACTGGCATACTGTATTCAACATTAAATTGTGTCAATATTTTGAAATATATTTTCCATAACAAAAATAACTCAATGGCGGAACAATAGAAAAACGTATACAAATTAACCATATTTAAGGGATATATCGCAATAACTATTGGTTTTTGAAGCCCTATCTATTATACTTTTTTCTTATCTTATACGGCATCATAACTGCATACTATTTGTCAGCATCTGACATATCAAAGTAAGCTTTATGGTTATTTTGACTTTCCATCAGTTTATTTCTAATATTTAAAGGTGGTTTGTTTCAAGCTATTATTAATTGAACGTAATGTGGTTCTTAATAGCCTACACATTAACGATCCTGAGCGACTATGACCTAAACTTAGTATATCAGTACAACTATACAGGGTTATTCTAAATGAATGCCCCAATTTAATAAGTTCGTATTTATTAAAGTATACATTCAAAATAAACAATTTACATACCATTCGAAAGAGGAAGTTTCAAAGTTTTTTTAACTGATTTACAAATGTTCAATGT